>VXBB01011447.1:26402-81699 GCA_013399915.1 Illadopsis cleaveri
GGTCCGGTCGGGCTGGCGCGGGCGCGCCCGGCGCTCGCCCTCACCTGGCCGGCGGGGTCGGGCAGCCGCACTACGGTGAAGAAGCAGCAGAGCGGGAGGGTGGCGAGGGCGGCGAAGCCCCAGATGAAGAGCAAGGCGGCGGCCAGCACCTTGCGGCGGCGGAAGGCGGCGTGACGGAGCCGGGCGATGCTGACGACGCGCTCCAGGCTGACGGCCGACAAGGAGAGGATGATAACGGCGCCGCTCAGGCTCACCACATAGAAGAGCAGGTGGCAGACGACGTCGCCCAGCACCCAGGACTCGGTCCAGCGCACGACGGCGATGAAGGGCATGGCGGTGATGAAGAGCAGGTCGGCGCAGAAGAGGTTGAGGACGAGGCAGTTGGCGGCGCAGAGCCGGCGGTGCCGCCTCACCAGCAGGCAGATGCCCCAGATGTTTCCCGCCAACGACAGCAGGAAGACGAAGACCAGGGCAGATGACTCGCCGATGCGCAGGGCCGTCGCATTGTGGCCCCTGAAGTCCGAGAAGAAGGGGAAATAGGTCCTGTTCCCTCCTGGTGTGCCCCTGGACACCGGCATGAGGGTGGCCAGTGGGCATGAGAGACCCACCGTGGATGGGTGGCACCAGCCCTAGGGGAAGGGCTGCGCTCCCAACCACCACGGAGGCACCTGGGGTGCCCTCCCAGCACAGAGCCAGGGGATGACCGCCATCCCCTCCCTCCTCTTCCTCCTGCCCCTGCTACACCAAGGGCTCAGCCGTGCCCGTCAGGCGGTTTATGGCCCTCGCGCTGGAGTGGAACAAGGAAGTGGGAGAGTAAACACGGTGGAGCTCACACAAAGGCGAGGCCGCGGTGCGTGGGCAATGAGGGGCTGCCCCACACCTTCCTGGGCAGGGTGTGGGTCAGCACACTGGCATCTCCATACCCAGGCATCCAGGCTCAGACACCTCATCGAGTGCCAGCCCTGGTCTGCTCGGCTCTCCAGGCACGCCCCTGAGGTGCCAGTGATTCTGGGAGGCCACCCAGTCTGCTCCCATCCAATGGGGTGTGCATAGCTTAGAAACATGGATGGCTGCCACACCACTCTCAGAACTCTCCTCAGGAGCCTGGGATGACCAGAGTAACCTAGGGTAAAAAAAAAAAAGAAAAAGAGGAATTTACCTATCACCTCTTGTATTGACAGATTGACAGTGGCATTTGGAAACAGCAGACCTGTGCACTGTTTGTCCTAACTGGGGAGAAGTGTCACTGACATGAATTTGGGGATTTGTTTACAAAATTGATCTAGAATCTTACCTGTGATATGAGTTCTTGCTGGAGAAGCCTGTTAAGGTAAAACAAACCTAGAAAATACCTTATATGCTCTGAACTTCAATTACTAGAAGCAGTTGCTCAGATTGTAAACAAAAGTAGGGCTTTCCACTTAGGCTCTTCACTCCAGATGATTTAGAAATAGGCTGGGAACAAAGCATGTAAATTGTCACAGAAGGCAGATAATGTCTCATAAAAGAAGATAAAATGTTTTCATAAAGTATGTAAACAGTTGTTAACTTTAGACAGCTCTGGGTGAATTTGTTTGGCTGAGTGCCAGTGCAGGCACTCAAGGGTGCACTTACAGGCTCAGCGTGTGGACCTACACCTTTTGATTAGGTGAGAGTTATTCCAAACCCGTGTGCCACGGGGAGCAGGTGACAGGCAGTGCTTCTGCAGTGACCCTGCCATCAACCATTTATGCAACAGCATTAGCGGGGATTCCAGATTAGTGGGGATTCCAGAAACTCGGTTCTTTGAAGGGGCAATCTCCTAATGAGGGATGACAAGAGTGACATCTTTCCTGGACTGCTTCCCACGTCTTTGCCTGTGCAGAATTTGCATTTATTTCAATTAGCATGTTTTCTCCTGAACTGTAAGTGGATCTAGCTATCTATGCAGTCTCCTCAAACAAGGAGGTTGCAGGGCAGCCTAAACAGGTGGATGATAAGCTCCTGCCTCCTCCTGCTGACTGATGACTATATGAAATGTGGGCACAATTGCTGTTAAGTGGGATGGGCTATGAACTCAAGTGAAGACAATAAGAAAACTTGCAGAAATTGGATCTTTTTTCAGCAAGCAATACAAGTGACTGCAAGTGTCTTGATATAGATACTTTATTCTACATTATTTGATGGGAGAAAAAAATTTGCACCCATATTACAAAAATTTCAGTAAATTTAATAGACCTACTGATTTTTTATTAGTGTTAGTATTTATGATCAACGCTTGGCATATCTAGCCACAATTTATGTTGGCTTTGCTATGAACTGATTCTTTAAAATGATTAGTGAATCTTGAAATATAGCAACACCTTCCAGTTGCCACAACCTCACAGGTCTGGGACTTTTTACAAGCTGACAGACTAGCCCCAAAGCTCTGGGCAGCTGGCAGTAGCAGTGGTGTGGTCAGCTCTAAATAATGGCAGGGATTTGGGAAAGAGCTATAGTTAATAGTCTGGTTGTACCTGTGTGAAAACTTGGGAGGCATTAAGAGGGGAGGAGGGGAGGAGGTGGGGCAGTTGGAAATGGTAGCACAGATAAATGAAAATTTTGTTATGAAGAAAATCTTTAGGCCCTTTGACATTAGTGGAAAGTTAAATTAGAAACTGGCCCTGTCAATTCAGGGTAAAAGTAAACATATTTGAAACAGAATAGGGAAAAGGAAACAGGGAGTGAAACATCCAAAGCTGCATTATTGAAGAAATGAAGATACTTCTAGTCAGGGAGAAAAGGAGTGACAGAGGAGAAGAAGGTTTGGAAATGAGATGATGTGTGGAAGTGTCTGGGTAGATCTTTGATCTTCTTTAGAAAGGATCACCTTTGGGCTATGGTCCTTAGGTGTGAGTGAGAACCTTACTTGACATAAACCTGTTGTTTGCTCAGGAGAACCAAAGTAAAATGCTGCTTTTAGTATGCTGTTAGTGAGTGAACTTCACACTGACCTGTGTACAAAATCCTGCGCGTGGGGACAGCAGAGGTGTGAAGAAACATGCTTGTTTCCATCAGGTTTGATCAAACAACTGGGGACTCCTTGCAGAAGCAAAAATAGTCTGATTACTCATGGATCTAATGGATCCATTCTCTAAAAGAGTAACTTTCTTTTCCCTCCCATTGTGTGTCAAGTACAAAAGTTGTATTTGCTGTTGGGTAGGTCTAATCATAGCAACCTTCACAACATAAAATCTGAGGAAGAGAGGAGTTGTAACCTCCATAGAGCTACTCTGGCCTTACTGTAATAGGTGGATGCTGTGCGTGATATGTGCACCACGTGATTATGACAAGGAAGTGATTAACAGAATGCCTGGAAACCTGTTATGATTGCTTAACCTATATAATATTTTTAACCTATGTTTGTTTTTATGCTTAGAGTCAAACATGGAATCAGCTCAGATTTCATTGCTCTAAGTTAAAACAAAGCTGCAGAGACCTCTGTGGAGCTGGTTTGCCTAACCTAGCAGGGAAAAATCTTGTTTCTTTATTTATGGGTGTTTTCTTCATCCCTAATGAAAGCCCAAGGTTTGGCCTTCTCTGTTCCAGATAAGGGCTGTGTTACCTGACACCATTAGTCAAGCTCTGCTTTTCAGATTGTTCCCCTGGAAACCATGAACTGTCGTGACAGATGGGGATCGATCAGCTTTTTTATATCTTGAGCATTAAGAAATATTCCCAGAGAGAGGGACCACTTGGGTAGGTGACTCTGGGAGATGGGAGTTCTTGTTCCATTTGGACATGATCTAGTAAAGGTTTTTGCCATATTTTTGCATCTTGCGTGTAGATTGGTGGTTTAAGTCTTTGGGCGTATTTTTATGCACCTGTATCACACTGGGTAAATAGCACTGACTTCTGTAACAGATGTATTGCACATTTAATGTTTGCCAAGTGATGTAAATTCATTTCATTAGAAATGTTGTCTCTTTGTCTTCACAAAAGAAGTTGCAAGCTTGTAGATGACTCGTGTCTGCACAATAAGATCTTTATCGTAAGTTTCAACCAAGATTAGCTTTCTATTTTAATTTTTGCTCTTACATATCACACTGCAGCTGTTTGGCTTCTAGATACTATGAATCTTGTGCTTAGAAGATGTTATACCATTGTAAGGTATGTTTCAAATACAAGTCTGTTTTGATTTATTATGGTTTTTAGGAAGTTTTCTAACTGCTCACCCCTTTTATACTTTCATATCAGTTAGCTGAAGCGCTTACACCAATGTGTGAAGGACAATTTTAAACTTCTAGTGCAAATATAAATGCATCTGTTTGTTTACATATAGTAGCAAGTTCACAAATTCCTGTATCCACTGAAAATAGCTAGATGCTTCACTTATGTCATCATGTCAAAAACTAATTCCTGTTTCTTCTGGGACATGAGCAAGTCCCTGTTTCTTCTGGGAAGTCTCATTTTGCTGTGGTCAGTACCCATCAGAAGCTGGCATGTTTCCTGGGATGAGTGCCAGTGGCGCTGTAGTTTCAAGGTGTAGCAGCAGCATTACTGACCAAGGCCTCAGCCAAAAGCAGAGCTGCCAATAATACTGTCAGATGTGCTTTCTAATAAAAGCTGGGTCAGCTTTTAGTCGTCAAGACCACTAGAAGTTTTGCCTGTGGCTTGCAGTGAGGAAGGGATTTGTTTCTGAACCAAGTGCAAATTAAGAACATAATCATAACATAACATATCATAACATAGACTTCCTCTGGATGGTCACGTTTTCTGTTTTGCTGCATGTTAACCAAGCTCCACCAGAGTGACGCAGCTCCAGCTAAACTCTTATAACTAAATGAGGTTGTTTCTTAACAGTTTTAGAAACTGTATTACACTTACACATCTAGCCCATGGATTTAGGGAGTTGGTCAGTGAATACAGAGTATCAGAGTGGTTTGTTTGGACAATGCAGGATCTGGTAGAACACTCTTACCAAGAAACAGAGACCCTGAAAGAATTTTTTGCAGTCCGATGTTAAAGTGCCACTGGACCTTTGCTTAACTTTCAGATGTGCATAAAGTTACTCACATTCCTGCTAATGAGTTTTGATGCAGAAACATCAGAACAAAAGCTGTGGATTTACAAAAGCTGAAGGATTTACAAACTAAACTTGTCACCAGCCTCTCATGCTCAGGAGATGTACTCAGACATTCCCTGAACACATTGTTCTGCTGGGTTGTACACTGTGCAGAGATCACAGATACCATTGTTTCCTCTCATAGTCAAGAGCCCAGTGATTAGAGAATGCTCTTATTCATGAAGTTCAAGGAGAATCGTCCCTTTTCTTTCCCTGATGTCTCATTTTAGAAGAGTAACTTGCTGAGAGCAACAGGGGTTTTTCAGCTCCAAACTGGGATAGCAGCTTTCCTTTTAAAAGCCACATATTTCTGAAGGTCTACAGTGCCTGTCTACTGCAAAGAACATCTGTATTGTCAGGCTTCTCCTTAGCTAGCATGGAGCTAGGGCTGGAGAAACAGAAAAATGAATCTTGCAAAAGCAATGAAAGTTCTAACAATGCTTTAAATTCTGCTGTAAACCCTTCTGGCTTCCCTAATGTAATGCTACTCATGTTATTTCCCACACTGTTTATGGTTTTCATTATCAGTGGCCATTTGAGATGACTGATAAGATGTGACTTGGAGTTTCCCATAAACTGAGTCTGGAAAGCATGTATGCCTTAATTAGGCTGAAGAGTTTTTTGTCTAGTTGCATGAGATAATACCGACCCTATCAGGCCTGTTACATGGATAAAACTGTCACTTTCACTGGCACAGTGTGCACGTTCACCGGTTTTGAGTCAATGAGGGAAATTAAACCTGGTTGCACTTCCATCAAGAAGCCTGCTGGATATCACCATGATAAGGTCCTAGGCTTCTTTCCTACAGGATATGTTGAAGCACCTTATCTTGGTCTATCTTTTTGGAACTATTAATTCAGTATAAAATACTGAAAATTTTGGTTGGTCATAGGGACCACCAAATGAGTATCTGTTCCTGACTGCTGGTGGGGAGGTCTGAAGGGGGCCTGGGTGTGAGGGGAGGTCTCACTTCATTGATACGTGTCCTGTTTGAAGTCTGCTTTTTTTTGCAAGAGATGCATTTGGCATTGACAATGTTAGAAGAGAATTTACATCTGTGACTCCTCTAGAGCAGCCATGTTTCTCACTGGCTGGTTTGACCAGCTCCCACTCAGGACACCACCCTTCTGATCTTCTTCCTGGAGCACCTTATGCAGGGGAGCCTAAGTGCCCCAAATACCAAAGAACCAGACACCATGGTGCTCTTTGTTAAAACAATGTGGGAATGATGCTCTTCCCAATAATCAGGAATTAAGTGACATCAAGTTGTGCTTGTATAATTTATCTTGTTTTTCAGCAGCATAGCGATGCATGAGTGCAAATATTGATTTGAAGCAGTATTCTATGGTATTCTATGTCTGCTTAGACTAGAAGTTCATACAGACATAGGAATACCAGTAAATTTCTTGTTGAGAAATGTGAGATTAAACTGTTTTAATGACTTCTGATGAAGTAGCTACTAATTTAGCATGTAGTGTTATTTCATTAAAGAAGATGAAGAGTCAGTGCAGAGGAACCATTGTGGCTTTTTTATTTAAATCTTATCGTGTCTTTTTCTCGCAGGTCTTTATGTGCCATTAAAAACGGCTTCAAGGCACTGTGAGAAATCAGTGGCTGATGTCCCTGAGCCAAGGCAGCCTCGCCTGTCAGGGATGGTTTAGGTAGTTACATAAGTGTCCCTATAAATCTCCAGTGGTGGAGATTTTACAGCCACTGTAAGCAATGTGTTTCACTGCTCATCTGCTCCAACCACCAGAAAGATTTTCCTTTTCTGTTGCAGTTTTGAACATGTTACTCTTCTCACTGGAAGACTTGGACGCATTGGAAGACTTATTTTTCTTTTCTCTGTATGAAATTTTGTCATTTTTCCTGTTTTTTTCTACACTGGATAAGCCTGGTTCTTCCATGAATTTGATCAGAAATCTGAAGGACTTCTACTACATTCATATTAGTCTGAATTGTTCTTGAAGGACAATACTCAAAATCAACATAACCATGTGAAAGACGGTTATCAAAACTGAGACAAAAAGCTACACAAGCAAGTAGAGTATTAGAAGCTGATTCATGAATCTGAGAAAAATAACAGAGACATCTTTCAGTTTTTATTTCACCAGCAGCTCTCCTTATAGAAAAAAAAAATTGTGGAGTTTTAGCTGTCTTTCCAGCCACCCAACATTGCATCAAAACCCTTTCATTTGCTGTTTAAAAAGCACAGTGTGAAAGCTAGGCTTTATAAATATGCTAGTATTGGTAAACCATTGTATTAGCCCCCAAGTTTTCCTTGGGAAGATCAACAGCTTCAAATAATGCAGTCTTTCTGGTAGGTTGAAATTCAACTACTTGAAAGGGACATAACAGAAAAAGGCTCCTGAAATTGTAAACCCAACGTGCTTGAAGTAATGAAAACATTGCTGTTGCTTCCTGCCTTACAAAGAACTATACTTACAGCTAATTAATTCTTATCAGCAAGGTGAGCACGTTAGGCACAAACTTCTCTTTTCCACATATAACTAAAGAGAGGAGCAGCAGATCTCCTTTGTTAACTTTCAGATAAAAAAAAAAATTCTGAGATTTCTTCGCTTCTAAGGAATGGGAAAAAAGCAGTGATATGATCTGCATACTTTATGAAATTGGAGTTTTATAATTGGTTTTAGTTACATGTAGGTGATGACAATAGTACTTGTAGGTCTGCTTTCAGTGTTTTACTTCACTGGAATGTCATTTTGGTATTTTGCAACATACGCCACAATAATGACCTGTAAAAATTTATCAGCAAGGCGGTTTTTTGTGCTAATGTGTAATATTTATCAGGTAGGACTAAATCCATTGTTAAAGTTCAGAAAAGTGGAATGAACAACACTTTTTAAACATTATCACATTATGAACTTTCTGAGTCTCCTTCTACAGTACCAGTTTCTAATATGGAAGTATTTTATGCTAATTTAAGAAAGCCTCAGAACTACTGAAGAGTGCTGACCTGTAGTAGGCAGACCTATTTCATTTATAATACATAAAAGATCAGGATTTCCTTTTGCAGAAACTCTGCTGAGTATGCAGCTGGGAATAGAATACTAGCTGATTAAGGTGTTAAAAGACAAAAACTTTCAAAAGTAGTTTAATTAGAGATTAAAATTATTAGGCTGCAATGAAAAGCACACTTACTATCCTGAACAAAAAGATTTTTTAAATGTATGAAATTAAGACAATTTCCCTTATGGCAAAACCTTGAGATTCTGAAGCACAACTTCTGTTTTACTCATTAGCTTATCATATCTTTGGTCAGAAAAGCTGTTGCTCACATTTGAGCAAATTGTCAAATACAAAGATTAACCTGAGACATAGTGAAATTGAAAAGTGGCTAGTACAATAAATCTGGCAGAGATATTTCAGATATAAAGATAATACCTTTTAATGTTTTCTGTCTCATGAACAGTGGATTTAATTGAGAAAAACATCACTTGATGCTATCAATTATTTTCAATAACTTGGAAAAGACCTTCTAATTTAAGAGTAAGATTTAACCATCAGGGATTAAGGTGAACCTTACGGGGTAAATGTGTGCAGTTTTGCAGCAAAGCACAATGGAGAAAGCTGATACCACAGCTGGCAGAATCAGCAGGCCAAAGAAAGATACACCTTGGGTACTTGTGTGTCCTCAGCAAACCACAAACTTGTAAAATGCACAAATTTCTTAACTTGTGTATCTTTGTAAAATTTCCCAATTTAAATAATTTCCACAGAAGTAACTTCTTGTTGGGACTTCACTACATATGCAAAGAACAAAATGCTCACAACACATTCAAGTTTACAGTAGGTGCTAGAGAAAAATAACACTGCAATTGCAAATCCATTAGGGATTTTTTTTTGCCAGTTTCTAATTTGTTGCCAGAAATTGTCATTAACTTGTGTTTTGTATTGATACCGAAATACTGGGACACTTCAAATCCACTAGAATAATCTGTTAAAAACTGCATTTGGGGACATTTGTCAAATCTAAGGCTGAAAAACTGACATTTCCCAACTTTAACCTCTAAATTACAGAAGCAAAACAAGTTTAATTCAGCGTAATTCCATATCGAAAATTCAAAAGTGGCCTCTGACATTGTCTGAAATAGAAACTTTCATCAGCACCAAGGAAGTTTATGTTTACTAGGAAGCTGGTTTTTCTGAGATTAGACATTGGTCAGCATTTTAGTCACCCCTGATGGTGGTTCAGGATAATCAGCTACTTAAGATCGACGTTTTGAACATAAGTCTTAAGGAACAAAGATCTAACATGGCCCTTCTGAGATTTTATGTATCAAGATGTTGATATATTCCACATCCATATGATATATAACACATGTATGTATATACTATACACAGTACACATATATATACACCATGTATAAATAAATATATATAGTGCACCTACGAGGGCCAAAAATCTTTTGCAGCTATTCTTGTCAGTTAAGGTACAAGCACAATCATCAGAATTCAACAACCAAGAACGGGGTATGCCAAAACTAAAATAGAATCTGACACAATAATTGTGCTTTTACCATTCTTACATTTAATAGTGCAAAAGAAAAAAAAATCAGTAGTTTACTATTTAAAATATTCCTAATTTTAAAAATATTTCTGTTTGCAACTAGAAAATGCAGCAGCTGTTTTGCAAAAACATGAGGTAAAACATTGAGGCCAAATTATAATGTTAATACTGTTTTCGTGGAACTGAATTATCATTTTTGTCGTTTATACAACTGAAAGAAAAAAGCTTCAAAAGATCTTTTGCCAAGCATATTGGCAGCATACATGAAGCAAAGATAGCAAGTCCAGTTGGAGTTCAAGCTGTACAGAAGTCAATGTGTGCTAGTAATTCTCTGTGCCGGCTCGTTGGATATGGCACTTTACATCTGGGACACTCGAGAAAACTTTCATCAAGGCAGCTGGAATGTTTCAGGGGAGGACTTCTGTCATATGTGGTCAGCTTCTTGTCAAATACAGCTTGCAAATCTTCTTGTGATTCCATATGTCCAGATTCCTGGAGTTTCTGGAAAAGGAGGAGCTTCACTGTAAGACTGGGGCATGCATGCACTGATCAAATACTGTAGGAAAATATATGATGGCACACAAGCCTTGGGTGTGTTACAGCACTAAGGACTGTGCCCTATTCACCAGCAACAAGTCTGAGTGGAAGCACATTGCAGCTTTGTCATGGTGCAGCAGACAAAACTGGGTCACACAGTGATACAAAATACAGAGTGTTCCCTGCTCAGCACCCTGACTGTTCTGGAGCTCCTGCTGCAGTGCTCCTGCTCCGTGCTAGCTGGAGAGAAAAGCAGTGCCAGGTCCTGCACCTCGGGGAAGCAGACATAAAGGATGGAGGGACACTTACACAATGCTTGAAATAAGATCCCAAAGCAAGAAGATGTATGTTTATGCAAAATCCCTGACTAAATTCACCTGCAAGTTATTCAGTACATACCAGAGGTTCCAGGAGGGTTATTTTCTCCTTGGCCTTGCGCAACTCGTTGAGAACATGTTTTAACTCATGCTTCAAGTTCTGGCGATCAAGCTTTCCATTCTCTAAGTCTGTGGTGCATATCTGGAGCTGGCAGCCCAACAAAGTGAAAAATTAAAGTCAAAGTTAGTACAAATTGGGAGGAATGTTTCCCACTTATATATTTGAAGTCAGTTTTGCTCTGCAATAACATCTTAAAATGGGATTAAAAGGAAAATGTAAATGAAAAATTAAAAATTGCTGTTGCTTTCATTACAGTGAAATTCACACGTGCCCAGTTATTAAAATCTCCCTTAGCAGAGGTGCAGTTTAAAGTTATTTTGGTTGGAGGGTGTTTCAATTTCAAAGAAAGAAAATAGAAAATATGGCAGTGCAAGTATTTTTATAACTATATCAAAAATACATTACAAAACTTTAATTAAGTGATTAGTTTTAGGCTGTTGCCTGTGCCTTATCTGAGGCTTTACCTGTTGAACAAGTGATTGTGGAGAAAATAGCATCAGGTTTGATCATACCCTCTTATCAGCAGCAGGTTACAGATTTTCCTCCTGACAGATGTGTCAGAATTTTTGAAAGCATCAAGAGTTGATGCATGGCTGAATATTCATGCCTAGCATTACTTTATTTAATATACTCATCATTCTTAAATGTGAAGTTAGTCTAGAAGGACTTTATGCTTAACACAGATTAAATATTAGCACTTCAGCACATAACTGTGTACCTGTTGTTCCAACAAAGTTATTCTTGTGTGTTCTGCCTCCTGTCTGACCAAAGATTTACGAAGAAGTTGCACCTACAAGGCAGATGAACACTTGTAACAAACAAATTCCACATACAACAGTTAATAAGCTTAAAAAGAATTAATTTATAATGGGATGGAAGCAAACTCTTACATTCCAGTGCCAACAGAAAATGTATTCCTGTTATGCAAGAATCAAACTTATTTCAAATCGCTACTTCCCCAAGGAAAACCCTAGTGAGAAATTATTATTGCACTGAAAAGGGGGAATGCAGGATGATGTTATTCTTAAAAAAAAGAAACCAAAACCAGAAGCCTCCTAGGTGATTGCCAGGATGCTGACAAAAATATGCTCGCAAAACTTATGTTTGCACCAACATGATATGGTGTTAATAAAAACAAACAATGCAATTTTTTAAAATATAAGAGAACAAGTTTAAGGGTCAGAACGTACTACATTCTAATTATTAAGTAAATGCATACATTAAAATATCCTTTGGTTTCAGCATGTATCAACTTTTATAATAATGCTGTTGTTCAGCTTCAAAAAATAAAATTAAAATAAAATAAAATAAAATAAAATAAACATTTTTTCATCATTATTAACCAGTGAGAACCAGCCTGTCTTTGGAGAGCTTAACTCTTGGTCTGGTTTTGGCCTACTTTGGTGTGTAATAAATTTTATTCTCTTATTTCAAATATCAGTTGTATTTTAGCTGCCAGGTGACAGCAAAAATTAGTGGCATTCCATAGTTAGGAGCACATGATAAAATGAATTTTTTTAGCTTTCCTGTTCTCATTTACTATTAGTCTCAAGGATGAACTATATTAGAATCAATTCAATATTTTCTCCCTTCTCTTTTGTGTCCCTTAAGACCAGGGAAATAAATGAACAAAGAAGTTTCTTGTTTAAATATTCAGTTTTAACCACAAGGACATGAGTCTAGACCTATGTAAAGAACAGTTACCAGAAGAAGGATGGTCCATTCTGATTAACTATGAATTTTCATCTCTCTTGATTCTTTGCTAATGATCTCAAACCTCCAAATCCATCCACTTACCTGACATAAAAGATCTTCAGACTTCTCTTTTTCTTCTCTGAGCTGTTCTTTGATAGTTTCATTTTCTTGCTTTAGTCTTTGCGCTTTCTCTTTAATTTTATTTTCATTTTCCTGAGTCCTCATTTCAGCAACCCGTTGTGACTGCAATAAGGCATTTAAACTCATCATTTCCCTTTGTGTTTCTTCATATGTCTTTTTGAGTTCATCAAGTTCAGATTTCAGCTGGGTTATAGTGCGTCTTTCAGTCTCAGGATCTCTCTTAGCAGTTAGTAACAGCTGGTCATAGTTTTCTTCCTTTTCCTCCTGCAGATGACCTTATTGAGTCAGAAATAAGTGAGTTAGTAATGTGAAAAAAAAAACCCACTTAAAAATCAGAGCACTAAATCTTTAACAGCATTTTAAGGCTTTTTAATAGAAATTGACATAGTAGGCTATTGCATAGCTTAGATTAGAACTAAACTGGTTGAAACAGCTTTCAGTATTTATAATACATTAAATCCCTTTACCAATATACTTATTGGAAAACACAGTTCTGCTAAGGCCTCATGCATTATACTGACACAGGGGAGTCTGACCCAAAGACACTGGATTCCTACTTCCACTTTTAGGCTCTATAGCCAAGCTGCTGGCATTTCTCCCTCCCCAGAGATCCCCTTGGGGATGTGATAGATTCTACGTCAACCTCGTTGACCAAAGCCAGACCTTCCACTGTCTTTTGCAGACCATCTTTTTCAAATAGTATGCCATAATTTACTTCTAAACAGCAAATACAAAGGACTAGAACAGTTCTTTTGATTAAAAACGCTTGCTTCTTGAGTAGCAACTATTACTTAAAGCAGGGTTAGAAAATTTCTGCTCGTTGACCCAAGAAAAGTTTAATAACTAGGAAAAAATTAGAAGCAATAAAAAACACGTCTGGAAGCAGAACAAGGGATACAGAATTTCATGGGCTTTGCTGATTTTTGGCACTGTAAGTTTAGTGACTTTGATGCTTTTCCTACTGAAGACTTCTCCTAATTCTTCAAAGTGTAATTTACTAGGGAGAGTTTCCTGCTTGACTGTTCTCCCTTCCCTCAGCTATGAACTAAGCCCTACCTTCTCATTAGCAATACTCCTTTGTAGGGCCGTGACATCCTCAGAGATAGGCCAAGTTTTCCCTTGCAAAAAGTTTTCATATGTACTTTCAACTTGTATAGCTAGGTTCTTAGAAACTTGGATTTCTGCTACTTCCTAGCTGCTTGAAGAGAGGAACTTTCTTATACCCTGACTTCAAGTCTCCTGCCTGCTTTTCTGGCAAAGCTTTGACTGCAGTAACTCTGAGGTACATTTCCTGGTGAGCTGAGTCTTCCTCCCTCTAAAAACACTGTTCACAGATTTTTCTGAACAGGACCAAAACAAGATTATGATGATATTTCACTGCTTTCCAGAAAGATTCAAACAGCAATACAGAAACCAAGCCACTGCCCATAAATTACTAATGGCAAGTCTGTGGGTATGCTCTTACTCCACATGATGCTAGTTCTGTTTAGTGAATTTACCTTGCAGGTCAGTTGCAGCATGTATGAAATTAATAATCTGGCAATAAGAAAAGCAACTCAACGCCTTCTGGTTCTTCTGCTCAATATGATTTTAATTTTAGTAATACTGAGAGGGTGTGCCTTATTGAGGAACTGCACAGCAAGGAAATGAGCTGGAGGTGGCCAGATCCTTATTATCAAACACAGCTTTGGAGAGGTGCCAAAACCTATCACAGCCTTTCTTGCCCTGTAGCAACTGTTCAGGCGAGTAAGGAACATGGCAATCTTGAGTCATTTTTATAATATTTATTTTGAAAAAAGTAAATTTAAAAAAATCTGATCCACACCTAGCTAATAAATCCTTAATGCTTCCATTATGTTGACTGAAAGTGTACTTTGAAGGATGGGAGATGTACATCTGTTTGCCTCAACGCTTTTCACAAACAGAGAGGCTGCTAATAGAGTGTCAAGGCTGTTAAATACCAGCTTTGAAGTGGATAAGAACAGGAAGTACTGTTGGTCAAGTAACATAGCTAGCTAACAGGAAGCAGAGAAATATTATTTAACAAAGTTTTACCATTAAGCAGCCAAAGTGTTAAGAACAAAGTCTTGATTATAAGTGTGCTATAAGTATTCTATAGATAATTATGGTTTGGGTCACTTGTGGGGGTAAAAATAAAGTTGATACCTTCTGAATTTGTTTTAGATTCTTGCTGGCTAATTATTTCTGCCTTCTGTTCAAGTTCAAAGATCCTTCCAAGCAATCCCCTGACATATGCTTCCCGTTGCTGGTCATACAGTAGCCACTGCTGGTTTTTCTCAAGAGCCTTCATAAAAAGAAACACAAGAACAACAAAAAAGTCTCTGGTAATTAATCAGTTTTTAAAAGTATTTCATTTATGTCTTCAAAATATTAGAAGTTACATATTAGACAGTTTAAAGATAAGCTAGTTAAGTCTGCTGCAAATTGTTGCAATCTGTACAATAAATAAATCAATTTATCTTCATTTGGAAAGTTAATTCAGGATGTTCAGCATAAGTTAAAACTGCAGCAGTGGGAAAATTACTTTAACAACAAAGGCTTTCATGAGTCATACCTAGATTTTGAAGAATTAACTTTTCAATCTCAAATATAAAATAACAGACCTTGAAAACGGAATAAAATAAAACTGTATCATTGCAATTTAGTTTGTAAGAACAAGGACATGGACTTTTTAGCTGTTTGGCTTACAGACTTACTCAGCTTGGAAGGGACCTCAGGAGGTTTCTGATCCAACCTCATGCTATCCCAGGCAGTGTCAGGTTCCTAGAGGCTCCTGATTTGTCAGCAACCACTTTATGCTGATGTTCCAAGCAAGGTTTTTCAAAGATGATGGAAATCTTAATTTTTTTCTTCTGCAAGTTTTTGGGTTTTTAAATTTAAATTATTGCCTTGTCACAAAATAATTCTAGGGATTATATTTTAGAGGGAAACATACCCTCTGAGGTCCCATACTACCCAAAAATGTACATGATGATAATTTACATTCTTCTGCATCTCAATAAGATGGTATGTGCTTGAAATTTACAGGAAACTTACATCTTTCAATTGTCTTTCAACTTCAGAGCTGTTTGTTGCAGCTTCCTAAGGACAAAGAACAACTTGTTAGTGTTGTTTAAAACAGATGGCTGAAACAGCAAAACTACTCCTGTATAACTATTAATCTCACATAAATAGCATAAGAATATTTTAAAAATTAAAACAGATGCATTTAAAATTAAAATAGATGTGCCTTTTGTGTTTAAAGAGCTTTATAGTTGGTTGCTGGGTTTTTTTTGAAGGATCCAAGTTATATAGAAAGCCATTTCATATACTTAAAATAGACTCTTCTGCAAAATATGGGACAAAGATTTACATGGAGTTTATTCCTAAGTCTGCAACTCATAGTTAAATTAAAACATTTCCTAAGGAAACCATAATGTATTTTCTGCTGAACTGCTGCCTTGGAAGTCCTGAAGGGTGATCCACAAAGAGCTTTTGAAAAATGAAGACATTTAAGGGCATTATTTAAGTACACAAGGAGAGGTAAATGTTTCTTCTATTTTTATATCCTCATATGTATGACAATGGCCTAGATGAAAATGACCCAGACATGCAGGAGTTGTTGGGGAAAGCCAGAGACCTCGATGCTTCCCTGGGATTCAGGAAGACTGTAAAGATCTGGGAAATCGTGCAGGCCTGTCTGGAAGCACAAGGACAAACTGCCTGATTTTCTGAGACTCATCCACAACTGGATGAATTTATTAGTTAATTAATTAAATACAGAATTTTGAGTGTAATTATTAAACACTTCCTAATAAAAATAGGATTTAGAGACACTGAACTTGTTTCTATGAACATCAAAGTCCTGCCTTAGTAAAAACGTTCCCAAAATTGTGTCATAAAACTCTTGTTTCCATTTCAGAGCTCGTATGCCACCTAGCAGTTTCTAGCAGCATTGCTAGACTTGTTTTCAAGTTCTCCAAGACATCCAGTCAAAACATCATTGTCCTCTGTTGATAAATCAGTTAAAATTTTAAAAGAAGCCTATTGTTTTTAAATAATACATATGTTGGCGGCTTATTGACAAAAATATAATGAAAATCTGTTGACTTAATATACATTTTAACACCTCTCATGAAGTCCGAAGTGTCTTAAAACTTAAAATAAATAGGTTGCATTTAAAGTGGTATTTCTCAATGAACTGCATTATTAGAAGTACTATATATACATATGTTATCATTCAAAAGCAGTAGATAAAGATATTATGTTACATATTTGGCTATAGCAGAATTTCTAGAAATTGCTCAACTCCCATGGAGAGAGCAGGGAACCAGCACCATCTGCAGGTCAAAAGCTGGAAAAGAAAGACTTGCAGCCACCCATTTTTAGGCATCTGTGCCTAAAGAACATCCCTGTGCTGCTCAGAAATACTACTGCATTTTCCAAAGAACATTAGAACAGGGCAGGGGTGGAAAAACAACTGTAGAATCCTTAACGGACTTGTAAACACTGGCAAGGATTGGCACCATACCTACTGATCACTTCACATGAGAGGAGAAACTCACTATTCCTGTCCTATCCTGTGTCACATTGAAGAATTTACCATGTGTGACGCCATACAAAGTAAAGACAATTAGTTTTAACAACTGAGACACAAATGAGGATTCATAAGAACAGAGAAATGAAAGATATTCTCATGACTGAAGCTGAATTAGGTGAGGAGCTTATTTTGTTGTTATTAGTGGCCCATGTCTCTTATCACTGCTGCCTTCTCTGTCTGTTCAGTGAGCACAGAAATCTGAGAAGGGCACAGTGCCTGCCTAAGCAAGAGCTGATCATCCCATGTAGCATCACAAGTCACACTACCTGTGTGTGAACTTGAACAAGGACCTTGCAATACAGCAGGAGAGAATTCCCTCCCCAGCTGTGTTGCCTGAAGTGTGTTTGACTCTTCCTCATTTAGAGTTCAATCTGGATACCATCTTGCTTCATACAAGAACATTTCAACATGCAACACAGCTTGTAAGAAATTTAAAAAACATCCTATTTTATAACAGGTATTGGTGCTTAGTGGGCACAAATTCCAATTTGCATTTGCAATATTTCTTCAGTGCTTACCTGGGATGCCTGAGAAGTACTACTAGCTTTGTTCTCAAGATCAGAGCATTTTGCCATGGTTGCAGATAAATTACATTTTAACCGGTTAATTTCTTCTGATAGAGAACAAAGTAACTGTTCTCTCCTTTCTACTTCCTTTGTTTTTTCCTCTAGTTGATTTTGTAGTGAGGAGACTTCACTATTCTTGGTTTTTGATCTCAGCTTGTCTTTCAGGTTTTGGATTTCTCTGTCCTTCTCTCCAAGAAGATGGTTGTATTTTTCTTTTTCTTTCTCAAGGGAAAGTATTTTCTAAATGAAACAGAATAAAGCAGTAAGTGTTAGTCTATGCATCAAATGCTTTAGCAAGTTTACAGTGGTTTGAGATGATCTGAGCAGCAGGGTCTAGTGGAAGGTGTCCCTGCCCATGGCAGAGGGGTTAGAACTAGGTAATCTTTAAGGTCTTTTCCCACCCAACCCATTCTATGACCTCATGATTCTATGATGCTCACTTTCAAAGTTCTCTATTAGCCTTTAATTAGCTAAGAACATTACTTTTAACTCAAGGCAAACAATACTGGAGCAGTCATCTGAAATATTTCAAGTGATAGTAAAACCAGTCTGAAATAGACGAAACAAAGAGAGAATGCAAAGAACCAAGTTTCATAGGCTTGGTAGGTACTCAGTTTTTCATATGAATAAAGATCACTACAGTATTTGAGCCTTAAAAGCAGTACAAGAACTCCAAAACACTCCAGCAAAGAGGTTGGTGCTACATTTCTTAGTATATTTCTTAGTGTATTTGGTGGCTTTTGGGAAGCAGCAGAGCCTTCTTGCAAACTACATGACAACGAGTTACAAGAATTATAATAAAGCATTCAGGAGAAGGATCCTGTTTTCCATATTATCTGGCCCTGTACTTTCAAAATGTGCTTTAGTAGATATTTTCAACATGCACTTTTTTTCCAGTAGGCCTCCAGCAGAGGTAATTATTACACAGAATTAGTCCATTTCAGATGCCATGGGGGTCTGCATGAACTTCAGATGTGATAGCATTTAATTCTACTGAGAAAAGCTGATGTTGAAATCTGCATGTTGAGATCAAGTCATTAGAAAGAGAAACTGAAAGTGAATTCGAGAGAGCCTCAAAGTGACATTTGTTGAACGCCACTGCTCACTAAAATTAAAATAGTGACACCAAAGAGTATCCAGTATATCAAACATGACAGTGATTTTCCATCTGTTTCTCCTAGTTTATAGGAAATCAGTATATTAAGTAACCAACACCCAGCAAACAACAAACATCAACAGACTCAGCAAATACACTAAGGAATTTAGCCAAAACTGTGCATGAGCTGCCCAGCCACAGCTCATCCTTGCCTTAGGACTTCTCAACTGACGTTGAGCAGCCTAGAAATATTAGTATACCTAGTCTACATTAGTTGTATCCATTTCTAGAGTCTATCTAAAGTTTCCCCATTTTTCTGGGAAGCCTGACAGCCTGTGACTAGGTCACCTATTAAGTCTTGAATTCTCTCTTTGCAACCACAGGTTTACCTCGAGTGGAACAGTCATATACACATAGAGACGCTTCGATACCTTGCAGTGCCTTAGTTTCTACTCTAAGGCTGCAATGGAAGAAGAATGTAGCTGCCCGATTACAGTTTCATTTACCTATAGCTGAGTGGAAGCTTGACAATTCCATCCAAACAAAGACTCTGCAATCTTTGGCACGTTCTTAATCAAATCTTTGCAAAGGTACAGTTCTTTGCAGGAAGTGCTTAAAATACTTCTCTGAGACGTGTTCTGTTGGAGACGTGAGGACAGATCTTAATGGACTAACGGGCACCTCTGGCATCAAGTCTTTGTATTTACCAGCCTTTGTCAGGGTGTGATTTTATAGCTCAGCTGTCATTGAAAAAATATCTGAGAATGAAAGTGTGAAACTAAAAGTTTGTCTAAACTCTCTAACACTACTAAGCCAGTCGTGACACCAAAAGTTTTGGGAGGAAAGGTGGGGCTCCTGCTCCCGAGTGCCATATCCGTGGGACACGGCCCGCGCTGGCTCGGGGAGAGCCCGGCTCACCTGGAGGAGCCCGCTCCTCTCCGGGTCCGTCATTTTGCTTTTGTCTGTGGCCGCTTCCTCCATGGATTTTCGCCGGGCAGCAGCGCCCTCCCGCTCACCCTTCGCGAGCCCACTGCCAGCTCTGGAGCCGCCCGACTTCAGGCCCCCCTTGCCAATAATTCGATCTATGGCGGTCTTGGCGATCATCTTTAGGCGCCTGTACAAACCAAACGAGGCGCTACGGAGCAGCGATCCCGTCTAGCGGGCAGGACAAGGCTGCCGACAGCTGGAGTCGAGCGCAGGCTGCGGGGGCCTTCCCGGATCCCGCGGCACTCCGAGGAGCGGGGACACGGCCCGGTGCAGGGTCACGGCNCACCGCCCTGTCGTGTCCCCGCCCGGCCGGTGCAGTCCCCAGTGGCCGCCGGCGGGGCTCCCCGGCCGCTGTCAGCGGCGGTGCTCAGTCCAGGATAGTGGAGCGCTGCGCCGTGGTGCTCGGGGCGGGTCTGCAGGGCCTGCTCGCTGCTGTCTCTTACGTGTCTGTGTCCTCGTTCTTCCCTGAACACGTGTGGTTTTCTTCTCCAGAAATCCTCTTCATCTACCCCAAATCTAGTGACTTTAGAAATTACAAAGTAAGCTAGGATAGGTCTCATGTGACCGTGTAAAAAGTGGGCTGAACTGCGCTCAGTTGTGACTCATTTTGCTCCATCTTTCTGGCTTGCCCTCTCCTCTCTCCTTGGGGACAGGGACACTTGTGGCAGTGGCAGCGTGAACCTCTCGGGTTTTTACATCTGTTCACAGCTGAGAAAAACTAAAGCTGAGCACGGGGGAGCTCAGAGCTCTTGTGCTTGTCATGTAAGTGTTACCTAGTTCATGTTACCGGAGTGTTTGTGTTAAGATAAACCATTTATATGCCTCCAAACAATAAAGAAGGTCTTGTCACTTCCCTTTTTTTTGTACGCATTTCCTTCATACTTTCTAATTTTTAGTTACGGATACATATTTCAATAATTCCTCAAGAAATCTATAACCTGGATGTGCCATGAGGGAGCTGGAGTCTCGTTGTTCCAGAATACAACAGGAGGGGGAGGACTTACACTGTTTTTTGGGATCATCGCCAGTTTGTGACTAGGCTGACACGGAGACAAACCAAAAGCATTTGCGAACAATGAAGTTCTAAAAATTATGGGGAAAAAATTATAAGCCATCGTGAAATTTCATACCTTGGTATACCGAGAGGCAGATGTGGTTTAGCTCGGGTTCTAAAGTCGTGCTTAATGTTCATGTTGCTTAATGCTTATTCTTGCCTTGGTTTCTGACGAAAGATTTATCACGCAGTTTAAGAGTAAAAGCAGCAACAAGCATTCTGAGTTTTTGCAGAGTGCCCTTTCTGTTGCGGGACTTCACTAGCGAGAGCTCTTTCTGTGCAGCACGACAGAACCTGGTGTCAATTTACAGGGCTCTTTTTTTTCCCAGAGCTTTGAGTAGCTAGACCGTCATAGATCCACCCATAGACCTCCTTTGCTGTAAACCAGTAATTCCCTGCCTCCTCTTCCTGCTAGCATTTCAGTCCAGCAGTTAAGGGCTGTGAAACTGAAGATTTAATTCCTTCTGTAGTAGTCAACATTTAGGCAAGACGGGGAAACAATGCTTCGGGTGATTGTGGAGTCTGCTACCAATATCCCTAAAACCAAGTTTGGGAAACCGGATCCTATCGTTTCTGTTATTTTTAAAGGTAAGCAAAACTGTCATAAATGAAGTCAGGGAAGAAGTTTTGTAAAAGATAATGCCCTTTGTAAGTATTTGAAAATCTGGGAAAATGTTCTCCTGAAATTACATCTGATGTAATTTTAGGGAAGACTTTTTAATAATTAGAGACAGGAGTTACCTGAATGAAGTTTGAACTGGGTGGAGCACATTGGTCTGTTCTGACCAGCTGTGCTTCTGTTTCAGCATCCACATTTTACAAGCTTTTCCAAAGGATTAGGCTGTTGCTTCAAAACCAAATCTAATTGTGTAAATGAGCCCACTTTCAATTCTGATATTGAAGATTACCTTGCTTTCCATCTGGAAAATCATTCCTGTCTTGATTACTTTGAACAGGCGCTGCTCACTGTCACACATATACAATAAAAATGTGATTTATTGTTGTTACAAGTAGTACATTGAAAAACAGTAGTACTATTTCTGAAGGTGTTTGATTTTGTTTTAGTTTGGTTTGGAGTTGTTTTGTTGTTGTTGTTGTTTTCACAGACAGAATTGCACGTCAAAATTTTGGCTGTTGAGATTATTTAATTACAAGATTTTGGAAGGAAAGTGTATTTTTCACTTTCATTGCTCATCAGTTATATATGGGAGAAGTAAAATAATTAGCATTTATATGTAAAGCTAATTATGTTTTCCAGTATACTTTACCTGTTGCCATCATTACCTCACTTGGCTAGACTAGAGGAACTCGATTTCTGGTATTGATTTATTTTTAAGGTGCGCCAAAACCTTTAAGCAATTTTGGATCATGTAATGCATCAAACCAAACTGACAAACAGGCATCTTATCTCCTGGTGACCTAGTTTCCTAACTGTGCACTGAAATAAAGTTGGTATTTTAGAGTGTGAAAAATCCTTGCAGGAGTTTGTCACCTTTAGAAACCAAACTTGAAATCATGACAGCTGTAGGCTGGAAAAGGACAAGGCACTGCACATACAGAATCTTAACTTTCAAAGTAACAAGTTTTCAGATACATTTATTTCAGCATCAGAAAGATGTGAAATTGTTCCATTTCCTTCAGTTTCCTCCTTTTTTTTCAGGGTTTATTTTGGTTTATTTTAACCACCCTGTGTGTTAGAACAAGCAGCAGAGCCTGTCTCAGTAGCTTTTGGAATGTCATAATTCCTAAAATATGATTTTACTTGCCCTGCAAAAAGTGAATATACTCTGGTTTGCTTCACATTCTGCTGCTTCTTAAGTATCCATTTTCTCTTTCCAATTCCTTGTCTTTCTTTGCTTTCCTGCCAGTTTTGCCTTTCTGTGTTGCCTCTGTTCCTGCAGTTTCAGACTCCAGAGCTGGTTTATGCCTTCCCTTCTTTATTCTATAGTGTCTGTTTAATGCCTCCATGTAACCTTTTCTTCCTTCTATGTGCTCTAATGCAGTTCACTTTTACCTAGTAGATATAAGTTACAGATTCTTTTTTTCTTCATTGCTGGATTTGTTTTTCAGTCCTTCAGTTATCCAAACACGGGAATTGGACAACAGACATTAAAGGAATGAATATATATTTATCCTTTATATACTATAATTGGGATTTTTAATCTTCCCAAACATGTTTAAGCAGTGTCAGCTTTATAATTGTGGCAGGTTTTTAATAGGATATTTAATTTCTCTTTATCCTGCCACGTCTATTTATGTGATTTTACTACATACCAACAGTCTGATTTTCTGCTTCCTGTCCAGAGTGATTCAAGTGGGGCAGAAAATACCAGGCTTTTACCAGCTATTAAGCAGCTCTGATTTAATTTGTAAGTGGAGTGCCTGGTTACCAAGTGCAAGGGCATAGAGTCGTATCTGAAATATGTTTGACTTCTAGCTGTTTATGTTTATAGATTTATTTTTTTTTTTTGTATACACTGCTGGTTCCCCCCTCACCCTGTTAATGTGTAGAGATAGGAAACCAGTCTTATTTTGGGAAGATTATGTCAAAGGGCATTAATCTTTAACTTTAGTCACTACTCAGTGTAAATCCTGGGAGCTATAAAAGCACATTTGGAAGTGCACATTCTAGACTGGGGAAAATTCAAGCATTTGCAGGACTATGGCCATGGCCCTGCAACACATTTTCATGTTCTTGTTTGACTCTGGAGTATTCTTGGTGAAGTCTTAGTGAACAGCACTCATTTGACAGAAAATTGCTGTGGAAGTTGGCATTTCATTAGAACAGTATTTTGTTCAAATTTTAATTTACAGGGCCTTTGCTGATACCTGGTTCAGTAAATTTAAGCCTCCCATGGAAACACAGCCTTTTAGTCCCAGACTTTTATAGCCATGTTGTGAAGAAAAAGCTCATGACACTACAATTGTTAATAACAATGTGACTGCAAATGTTTTGTATGTTAAGACATGCAAGTTAATGTGGTTTAATCTATGAATAGAATAAATTTCATCCAATTTGTTTAATGAGGCTGGTTACAGACTAGGCAGTTAATATAATTGTTACAGTAATACATATTAGCTGCTTATTAGGAGGAAATGGGCAGCTGTTTCTATTCTGATGTAGCAGGAGTTTTGTGCAAGCATTTCCCCTTTTTTTTTTTTCTTTTTACACATTTATGTTCAGTCCAGTGGGATGGAACTTTTATTTACTTTAAGAACAGCTCACACTGCAAAGAGAACTACACCCTGAGAGTAAACTAATATTGCTATCTGGAACTGGGTGCTGTTCTTGCAGAATTCTTAGTTTGTCACTCACTGTGAGACAATTCCTTGGTCAAATTAATATAAAAAACTGTTGCCATTTGCTAAACTGACACTAAATGATAATGATTAAATCAGTGTAATTGTTTTAATTTGTTGGATTCTTGTCTCTACATTTAAAAATTGATTCAATTGCTTGTATGTGCAGTCAATGCTAGGATATTTAGTGCTTTGATCATTCACTTTGGCTGCCTCATTCCACTTTATGCAGTAAAAGCTGAGGTGAAATGGCATTTAATTTGATTGATCCAACTTGATTCCTTTTGTACTTAATCTAAGAGCTTTTCAGCAGGCCTGCAGTAGTTCAAAGCTATTTTAGTTTATATTTCAGCATGTGGAAGAAAATAGTTTTAGAGTGTAATTATTCTCTAGATTTAAATTTTCTGTTTTGCAGAGAGGTAAATTATCTAAATTTAATTTCCAGGGTTTTGAAGGTCTGCCCTTTTGATCCTGCAGTTGCTGCCACTGTGCAATCTTAATTCTCCTTTGACAAAAAATTTTATGACATACTTAGTTAACTGAAATTAGATTCTCTCTTGAATGTTTGAATGTTGTAAAAGATAATGTTTGCTTCTGCTATTCCCTACCTGCTCATGTTGATTAAAACACTAGTTATAATAGGAAAAAAATAAGATGGAAACATTAAATAGTTTGCTATTCTGTAATCTTTTTAATGATGAAATAGTTATTATTTAAACGGCCCATGCTAATTTTTTTTTGACAGTGAGCCATTCAGTTATTATTACAGTAATTTCCACCTGAGAATATTGACTAGCATGTTAAAAATATAAGGTAATATAATGCCTCCATCAAGATAAAGCAAATAATAATTTCTCCTACAGTACCACAGTTACTGTAGTTAGTTTTTAAAGAAATGAGAAGAGAGTGTTCTACCTGTATCCACTATAATTTCTTATTTCATGGTAGGGCCACACTAAAAATGACTGGCCCTATTGTACAGTTTGTCCTGATGTGGTTTAGTCTTGGTTGCTATAGCTGCAATCATTACCAGCAGAGGAAAACAGCCTGAGGACCTGAAACTTTTGTGAGCTCCTGGAATAATTGAGCAATCCACCTCACCCTGCTTGGCAATGGGGGTTTTGATTGGAAGAAGAAGGAGCTTTGCCAAGAGCTTAAAAACAAATACCACCACCACCCAGTGCATTAAAATACTGATAAAAGTGTAATAAAAAGGAAGTCAGTAAAGAGACGAGAATATATGCAAAATATTTCCTTGAGGAATGTGAATGTTGCACTCTGACTGACTAAAATCACAACTTAAACCCAGTGTAAGCTGTGCTTCCCAGTGTTTTTTTCATCCAGCTTTCATACAGATGAATAACAGAAGAAGTTTGGGTTTTTTCTCTGTGTAATCTAGAATATACGTATTAGAGGAAACACAAACCTTGCTTTTGTGAAAATGGATAATTCATGGAAAATTTAGTTCAGAGTCAAGAATTGTTCTGACTGTTGTTCAAGCCAGGACTCACCTTAGACAGTTACATTTTAGCTTAGGCAGGGATCATAGGGATGATAGGACTTTTATCCATTAGTTCCATCAGAATCAGGTCTGTAATTTACTATCCTCTTTACAAACAGCTGTAACTGTTCCTTTTTTCCACTGGCAGTGAAAACATCTTTTCATCTCCCAGCTTCTAGAGGGACTTGGAATATCAGTGCCCAACTGCAGATATTCTGGGATACCCAGTTTTGAAAATGCTTTGTCTCCTATTAGATAGCATAAAGTTGAATTTCTCTCACTAGCTTGTTAATTAGTGCTTTGTTCTGCAAAATGTCAGGCCACAGTATGGTGTGTTATGAAAGCACTTTCCTTTGTCCTACGACGTGAGTCAATATCCTGTGTGAATTGTAGACAATTCCTGTTACATAAATGGGAGTCAGTTCTTGTAATTTGCAGCATGGGCTGACTTTTTCAGTGCATCCCACTCTCATCCAATAACAAGGGCCACCACAGTCAGCAGCCTGACTAGTGGATGTATGAACCATTTGGCATATCTTTACCCTTGCTTCCCAGGCCTTTGCAACATTTTCCAGGCTTAGTACAGTCATAACTTCAAATAAGAAAAATGCAGTTATCTTTTACTGGAGTCCTTGGGGACATGGAGTGTGTCTGAAGCTTGGACTTCTTGTGGTGGCTGAGCATTTCGGGGATCAGCAGCTGCTTTACACCCTGTACTTAAATATGCTCGTTTGTTATCACTAATATATGCAACCTCTGTTTAAAGAGCTGTGTGTTTGTGTTCTTTCATGCTTCTGAATGTCAAGAGACTTGTCCTCAATGGAGCTATATCTTGTAATTGAACCGGAAAAATAATGCCAAGGTATGCAGAATTTGCACCACACCCCACATTCTCATGATTTGTAGCTTGCCCAAATGCAAATTTGAACACGAAGTATGAAAAATTTGCAAATTTTGTAGGTTTTAGGCCACAATAAGTTCAGTGAAGTCATATCTGCATAACCTCTGGAAACCATTTTTTCAGGAAGGATTGCATTTCCTCTTACATGCATATGTATTTCTTCTAATATTTGCTCATTTGAACCAGACAGTGCTGATGCTGTAAGCATATCTTCTTAAGATTTTTTCCCATGTGATTTTGTTCCAGAGCTAAATGTTCAAAAATATTTTGTAACTCAAATATGGTAATATGTAACACATTTTCTTTACTACTTTCAAAAGCAGTACTTTACTGCTATCACTTAAAGGTTACTGTTTGGTTTGATGTCTCCAAGTCTTTTAGTCTGTCTTTTTTCATCTTTATTGAAGGTGAAGCTAAGGGTCATAAAAGGTTGCAAAACCTAAATATTTTTTTTGGTTTTTTGGAAATACATCTAGCTATGCTTAAACACAACAATAAAAAGCCTGAACTACTAAAATTCCCCAGGGGAGTTCTTGATTGTAAAACGTGCAACTTCTGGAAGAGATAAAAAAGAATTGGAACATTTCCTTTGGAATAAAGTTCAAACCTTCTTTAGAAAAGTGAAAGGGAAAAATAATGATATTTTTGTAGTGCTTTAGCAAAAACAAATAATCATACTTTGTTTGTATTTGCAGATGAAAAAAAGAAAACAAAGAAAATTGAAAATGAACTCAATCCTGTTTGGAATGAGGTAATTTTTAAAAAAATAAATCCTTGGTCATTTTAAGACAATGCTTGTAAGGTCATTAAGGCAATTTCAACAGCTGAACATGTTGTTGGAAAGAGGATCTAGTGCTGTGTGTTCTTTCAAGGTGTCAGTAAATGCAGGGGAATGGATTCATCTTGCACCATTTATTACAATTCCTTAGTAATGTATTAATGAAAAATTAGATTAATAACTCCTGAGTTTGTGGCCTGGTTTTGTTCCCACTTTCGTTCGATCAAAATGATGTCAGTCATTGTTTAGCTACATGTATGGGAACGTAATGGGATAATTTTTTAATGTACCAGGAAAAACTACACAGAATTAAAAGGAATTATGTATTGAAAGTCCTCATGGACTCATAGGCCTTGTCTTCTGTTGCATTTTCAGTAATATTTTTCTTGGGGGGAATGTTTTCTTAGCAGTGTTTTTTTCACAATGATAAATGAAAGTTAAAGATTTTTCTTACATTTTGTAATTAGAATTGTAAAGAAAAGAACCACACAACTATTCATTTAAATTCAATAGCAACTGAGTTCAGCCAATATTGGAGGGGATTGATATCAGATATTGTGAATGACAGGACAATATGTATGTTAGTGTGAGGAAGTGGAACTGCAGAAGAAATGATAGCTCACTGTTAAACAATTTAGTTGTGCTATTGTTGCTAGTAATTAGCAAATCAAATACATGCTGTGAGCATTTTTTACTTTACTTTTGCAAATGTAAGCTGAATTTGTCTCTTACTAAATGCAAAATTTATTTCGGGATAAATTTATTTCGGGATAATTTTGTTGTATATGCTACTCTGTTGTTAGTTTTTGCATAACTTGTCATTATAATTTGGATTTGGTCCTTTTTTTTTTTTTTNTGAATTTGACTTGAAAGGAATTGCTCTGGATAATTCATCTTCCCTAACAATTATTGTGAAGGATTTTGAAACAATTGGACAAAACAAGTATGTTCCTTCTTTCCCTCTCCCTACCCACTCCCACCCCAGTATTAAACACAACTTTCGATACAGAAGTACAGGGGGAAATGGAACTGATAGCTGCTGTTGGCTGTGCTCTCTCTTTTCTGTCAGTGCCAAGTAGTGTTCTCTTTGCTGTTCTGTAAGGAAGTGACATCTTTTCTCTTTTTTTCATGGCAGACTTCATGTGTGTTAGGCAAACATTCATGTTTACTCATAGTAGCCCAGTTCCATTGTTAGCTTCTCTTTACTACTCTCTGCCTCCTCCCAGCGTGTGAATTATGGTTTTTACAATACTGCAACACCTCTGTCATAAAATCACTGTGAATCAAGCCAGTGCCCTCAGGTCTCTCATTCTGGAGATTCCTGCAGGTCAGTTAGGCAGGAATATATTGCATGCCTCTGACTTTAGGGAGATCTCGAAACTTGAGATAGGAAAGGCTCTTGGTAATCAGGATTTTGTAATGGACTTTATAATGCATCAGAAAATAAAGGAAATTGATTATCAGAAACACCTCAAATATTCCACTCTGTACATGGATTCAAAGTTAAGCAGTCATGTGGTTGGTTTTCTTCAAATTGTATTTGCAAATATCATCTAGACTTACATTTGTGACTCTTAACCCCCAGCTTGTGCAAACACCTGCTTGTTTTGCTTGGGTTTATGCACAGAAAGTTGTTCAGGCCAAAGCCAGAGTAACACCTTCAAAGTAATGCTCTTTGAAAATAGATCCTCAATAACATCCTCATATTTGCAATGTGTGATGTGTTTGGAAGGCATATTGGCAGGGAAACAGGATAAGGGGGTGAGAGGTGAGAAACACGAGCAGGCATCCTGACTGTAACATGGTAATAGGAAATAGCATCTTTTAGTTCTTTTAAAGACACAAAGCACTGTAAAAACAGAAGAGATCTGATAGTTATGAACATTCACATTTAGATGAAAGAGTACATGAAAGCAAGGAATGTGGAATAAGTTTCTCACCTAACAATTGTATCTGTGCATAACCTGTATTTCTGTAGAGTTACTGATTCTATTTAGTGAGTTAGAGAGAGATTTAGGACTACCATATCACAGATTTGCTACTTTTTGGCAGAATCCTTTTTTAATACTTAAGAAGAAGTCTATAGTTAGATACATGTCTGCAGTGCTGCAGCCTTTCAAGACAGTGCTCTGTGGAAGAGTGTGCAAATAGCACTCCCATGGTTTGTCAGCATGCTAGTTCACGATTGGAAAGGTGGAGCACAATACCTATCTAAGGTCCTTACTACTGAGAGCTGTTCTAATGACAGTTAAAAAACCCAGTGTTTGCTTTTGTCATTCACAAGCAGACCCATTAACCCGGGAGGTGTATTAGGTGTCTAAGCTAAGTGGGATTTGACTGCAGAACCTGTACTACCCTCTGGAGCAACAAAGCAGAAGATTGCAAGACATGATTTGTTCCAGCTTCTAAAAGCTGATATAACTGTTCATCCAGTCTGTTTTTAAACATGCAGGAGGAGGAGTACAGTGGATATTATTCTGCTTTTACACTGTGCCAAGGCACTGAACTCATTGCTTTGGCATGTTTCTGTAAATTCAGCCTGAAAGAACATTTGGATATTTTTCCATTTCTTTGTTTTCCTGGAGAGAAAATTTACTGCTTTATTTACAGGATCACTAAACTTTTGCAGATAGGTTAATGAGTGCTCTTCATGGTGAAAAATCGCAATAATTGAAAAAGATAAATAAGGGAAACCATCGTATACAGACAAAACATCATAGGAATAAACCAGAGGACTCATATGATTCATGCTTAGTTAGATTTTCTGGCATAAAAATATTTGAAAAGGGAACACATCTGTTTTCTATTACATCTCATACTGTTAGTAGAAAGATTTCCAATTCTCAGAACACAAATCTTTATGGAGTTAAATATATCTCAAGCACCCCACTGTAATGTCAGTTTTCCCTGTGAAGTTAAGAGAATGAGCTGGGATTATGTGTATCCCCATGTCCTTTGTGTAGTTAGTAACCTAGTGAGACAGGAAAAACAGATTGGGCACACCCTTTGCTCTAACAGAAAAACGCAGCTACAAATCAGCAGTGTGGCAAATTATTTAATCATTACTAAGGATTTCTCATAGTTAAATAATTTCCAGATTGTTTAAATCCTCCTACAGCTGTACCCTTTTGTGTGGATTCTTTTCCACATCCGTGTGACTGTACATAGTTGCAGGCTTTCCTTGCATCCACTGTATGCAAGATCTAGACAGTTTAAGATTCAGTTTTGGGCTTTTCTTCCTTGTTCAAAACACTATCTATGTTTTGTTTCTTTTTTGAAGTATGTTCTTGCAAAGAACATACTCATTATCAAATAAGTAAAGATAAGATAGAGATTTTTCTTAATAAAAATAGTTAAACAGCAGAAATAAGAGAAGGTGGATGTTGGGTCTTGTAGCATACTCTGTAATGAAATATACACACTGAGAAAGAAAGGTTGAGATTAGTAATTATAACTGCAGTGGAGAATCTAATTTGCTGATGAGAATCATAAATATAAACCTCTGCCAAAATAAATCCTTAAAAATAGATGAAAATAATTTAAATGCTTGACTCTTGAGTAATTTAAACCTTGGGGTTTTCAATAGAAGTAGCATGTAAGCAGCTAGAGGACATGACAGAATTTAGTATAGATTGCTACTTTCAAACCAAGAGGAATAATAAAATGGTTGGTACTGTGAGTTAGCACTTCCTGATCCAGACATGGGTGTGAAGTTTCACTTCATTTGGTTATTTAGGCAGCTAACAGGAAGTGCCAACCACAGCACTAACGGATTAATTAGCTTTGGCACAAATGCAACTCAGTGTTTAATAGTTGATCATCAGTAGTTCATTGATTTCATGCTTATAAACTAGGTATTTTCCTTTGATCACTGTGGGGAAACTGTCATAGGCCTGGTAAGGTTCAAAATCAGCTTCTAAATAGGGACTTTGCATTTATTTTTGGTGTCATTTCCAGTGGTAGACCAGAATCTCTGAACTGCTTGTGGCAGGACAGGGTTTTTGCTTTACTCTGGCAAAACTGGAAATGTTTAAGAGACCAGACTGATTGGACATTATACCTATAGAAGTCTTAGGGAGGCCCAAAAAGGTGCTTAAACATTTAAGAAACAATACTCATCTGCTTTGGTCTTCTACTAAAACAGCTGATGAACAAAAGCTCAGAGGATGCATTAAGCTATTCCAGTAGCAGAAACTGTCTCTTGATGGTATCAAGAGACTAGTGTGATCTGGAATTAAATGGGCAAGTGTTGATCTGCTCAGGCAAGAGGAAGAAAGCTGAAATAGGTCCAGCAAAGAACAGTGTCCTTTGATGATGAGCAGGTGATAGAATCTCTTTCCCGCTGTGCTGGAAGGAGAGGATTCCTTGTCATCTTGTAAGTCATGACTTCAGATGGAGGTCATATACAATCCTGCCTGAAGGTAGAAAGTCTTCAAAGTTCAGAGGAACCCAGCAACTTCACAGTAACCATGGAGAGAACTGGAGTCTGGTTACCTGTCACAGGGAAGTACAGGAGCAGTCCTTGCAGCAAAGCACTAAACATCAATCAACTGGTGATAGATGTGATCTCAGAACAGCTCCTGAGATCTGTCTTAGCTGAATTAGCCCAGAGATTAAAAACCTGAGAGAAGCATGTCAGAAAAAGGTCTTTCTCTAAGGCTTATGCACAAGTGACAAAGATGAGACCTAAGGATGACTTTGAGGCATTCCTTGTTACTTTGGAATGTATTACTTCAGTTGTTGAGTAGCTGTATGATCAAAACCAGACGGGACATAGTCATGGGTCACCAGTTCTAGCTGACTAAGCTTGAGCAGAGGCATTGGACTAGATGATCCCGAGTGATTCCTTCCAACCTCATCAGTTCTGTGGTTCTGATAAGGGAGAGGTGGAATATCCAAAATCCAGTGAACAGGACAACTTTGGGAAAGGCAGAATGTTGCCCAAAGCTTAGAATTTGGCTGAAGTGTAGAAGTGGACTACGATAGTTTATGAACTGAATGTTAAATTTCTTAGTCTTGTTAGAGTGGAAAAAGACTGGAGACTGCTGTTGCTCAGCCTGCTAAAGGACGGGGGAAATAAAGGCATATAGATATGGAGGCAATATATAGAGGCAGCTGGTTGCAAGCAAGAAGTCTATGTAACTGATCCCCTCTTCAGTCTGCTGAAGGTGGTCATTGTTCTAATCATGGTTACTATGCATTCAAATGTGTGCAATTATCATTTGTACAGGGCAGATGAGGATGTAGAAATGGAAATGTACTTCCTCGTGTACACATGCATGGATGTACATGTGCATCCCCATGAAATGGAAAATTTCAAAAGCACTACAGGTGAACAGCAATTCTTGAGTTAATGTCGCCAGATAAGAGGGTGTGGTTGCTGAAACATTCATCCTGATGATTTGAGATTACTTTGGGTGGTTTCTGAATTTATGATGTTTTTGAAGTTAAGTCACTCCAGCTCATATCAAATCAAAAGGTCAAGTCTACATAAATTTTCTGCAAATGTGCATAGGAAAATATTTTCTTTCTCTAGAATCAGATTTGGCCTAGCTGCTTATGGGTAGACTTGTTGAGTTTTTCCTCTCTATAGCACCTCAAAATATGTAAGTTTCTGCAGCTAAACAAAAGTTGTGATGTGTGATATTTGGAAGGTATATTTACGGGAAATTGATGTTTTATACTTAGGTATCCTAATGTACTTTGCAAAAAATTAATTTCTGTTCTCGTGGCACAGTATGCAAGAGTAGCTATAATAGTGCTCTTGCTCCATTGTCAAAAAATATCGTTGCATCCTTAGCTGCTCCATGAAAAAGCTCTGTAACCTCACGGGTCCTCAGTTAGGTTCTCTGTGTACAGATCTTTTTTCCGCTATGGCAGCAAAGCTGGTATTTTATTTGTAACACACATTCTTTGAAATATTTACCGGGTAAAATTATCTTTGGGTTTATTTTCATTGAAAAAAATCTCAGTTATTTCAGTAATCCACTTCAGTATGGGAGTAAACTGCTACTACATACCATGGGAATGAAATACAGTGCCGGGTATCATGAGACCAGAACCAGACTAAGAAATGTTGCCTAAACTAAAAGTAGTCTCTCAGGTTAAAAGTGCGTGCAATTTTCACCTTTCTGGGAGAGGGTGGGAGTGACAGGTGCAGTGCCAAAGTAGACAGAAGCATATGTCAGATCCCTTTGAAACCTTCCTTTGGTAAACCGCTCTAGAATTTTTAGAAATATTCTGAGAATTTAGAAGCAAGAAGATGAACCTATTCCAAATGCAGAGTGTCAGCAAGAAGATTAATTTTGTAATTCTCTAGTAAGCACGTTGATTGCATTTGTTCTGCTTCACTGTTTTCATTACAAAGACGTGGATGTGTCTGGTTTTGTGTCTCTTTCTGTGTAGTACAACAGCTGTTATACCTAGTTTATATTCGCTACTTCTCACCTGAGAGTTTGCAAATCTGTGTAGGAAAAGAAATTTTTATATTCTTTAGTTTACCAATGAGAACGCAGTGGTGGAAATAAGTGACATGGCTGTTGAAAGTTATACAGAAGATTATTTTCAAACATACAAGAAAAATAATTTCATTTTTTAACCTCTTTTAGGTTAAAGCTGTGCCTGCCATAAAGAACATCAACATATTTGAGTGTAATGAAACAGAAAGTAAAAATTAGCAGTAAACAATCATTGCATGACATTTGCAATGGTCTTTTGTTGTGCTTTGACTATTCAAGTCATGGCTGGAGTTACTTGGTGGACTAACAGATGCTAGCAAAAGAAGAATGGGAACCTCCATTTGATGTATATTTGTATTCTAATAATGATTTTTATTTAATTTCAGATTAATTGGCAGTGCATCCGTAGCACTTAAAGATCTTGTAGGTAACCAAAGCAGATCTTTTCCCTTCAAACTCATACCTCTACTGAATGAAAGGGGACAAGAAACTGGAGTAAGTGACTTACATTTTCTTATTTTACTGTATTCTTGATCAAAATGCTCCAGCAACAAGGCTAATATCAATTTAATTCTTGGAAATTTCTAGCAGAAGTTCCAGACACAGGAAATTTATAACCAGGCATATATATGTCTATACAAATTTTGTTTTCTTTGTATATATTATATATTTTTATATATTTGTCATAAATATTGTGGGCCACAGAGTATGCATGAAAATCAGCCTGATGTTGAAAAAGTGCATTTTCCAAGTTCCATATGCACTTTTTTGCCCTATGCTTTGTAACAGCTACCTGTGCCATAGCACTGATTGTGGAAAGCACGTGGTCATGTCCATGTTCACTGCCAGCTCCATTCAGAAAGTTACACAAGAACTTGCTTAACTTGATTTAGGACATATTTAGGTTGAAATGGTTATTAACTTAGTTATTAATTAAGTAGTTTTTGGAACCTGGGACCTTACTGTGTTTGTGCAGTGTAGCTGTTAAGGCACTTCATTCTGCATTCTAGTACACTTCAGTAATGAGAGACTTGAAGCGTAGTTTCAGTCTCTCACCAGCTGCAGTTTAATGTCATGATTAGTTGGTCACGGGGTTGGGTGCTTTTTTGCTGATCCTGGTGTTACTCTGGCAACTAGGAATAATAATGGTTTGTTCAAAAATCCAAAACCACAGCCAAGCACAAAAAAGACAATTCTGTGATTAGAATGGAAAATGACGTAGTGTTTTTCTTCCAGGATGGAGATTTGAACAAGCAATTAAAAATGTCAGATAGGAAATTTTACTTATGATTCAGACTTGTTAAGTTGTTGATGAAATAGCGTTATTTCTCTGTGGCCTTTGTTTTTCTGTCTGCAAATTTAGGATGCCATGTCTGTCTTCCATGAATATTGTGGAACTAAAATTAACATTTGTAGAACATCTTACATGCTTGTATTGTGACAGATTTTTCTAAATATAAACACAGTAACTCTATTTGTTAGCTATTATTCTAGAACCTAGTCCAGTAGCTGCAAATTGTGTAATCTTTATTGTTTGTATGTATCTATAGCTTAATAACAGTTTATTAATTTGCTAGTAGCTGAAACTATAAAACTGTTATGCCCATGAATAGATAATTGTTCATGCATAGTGTAAAAACAACTTACTGCTTCAAATTAACTGTTGTGAGTACTGTGGGCTACGTAAAAAACTATTTCTCTGTAGGCAACAATTGATTTGGTAGTAGGATATGAGCCACCAGCTGGACCTGCAAATCCAACTGATCCGGGAGGGACCAGTGCACAGGAAGGTATTTCAACCTTTTCTTTTCTCAGAACATTATTATTAAAAGCTCTAGGAGCTGTTTAAGGTAAGGTAAGAAAATGATTCAGCAGCACTGTTCATCAGAAGCAAGCATGTCAAGACTGCCAGGTAGTTAGTTAAAAAAAATTAAGGGTGATTCAGAAGCTAAGAAAAAAATTGGCATTTCCTGACATAAAATGGATTTTAGCATAATTTTCTCTGTTTGTTTAAAAATGTTTCAAAATGGCCTTTGCTTAGGAAAGAAAGGTTTTTGAGTGTTCAAGGAAACAGCAATTATCTGCTGCAATTCTAGGGCTAACCAAAGAGCAGAGACATCCCATCTATTACTTTCAATGTCAGGGAGCTCGGTGAAAAAATTTTCTTGATTAATTAAACCTCTTTTCCCTTGTAGAACAGTTAAGTTTTGGAAGACACTGTTTTATATTAGGTTAATATTTGACTAGGTAATGAAATACTACGATAAGCAGGAAATATTCTTTGGTCTTTCTGTATATCATATTAACCAGGCTTTTGCTGAGAGTATTTTTGTGATCTGGTTTTCCAGACTCGTAAAATAACTGTGAAATAGCAAACTTTTGCAGTTGATTGGAAAATGACAAGCCTAATATGAAGACTGTGTTTGTGCAGAAAAAAGGAAGTTGAACAAATGTTTTGTTTTTAAGGAGAAGTAAATCACTTTGATCATTATTTGGAGATAGATAATAACATAAGAAGGAAAAAATTGAAATCAGGAGTCTTCTTGAGGGAAATTTTTGATTGCATTGACTTCTGTCAGAGGTGTTCTTGAAGACTGGAAAGATAAGCAATATAAACACAAAAAAGCTGTGTGTTAAATTACTGCACTTCTAAATAATTTTATAGAAATGTGGACTTGAAGACTAAAAATGCATAGGCACTTTTATGAGATTGTCTTGATAACTTTTAGAATTTTTTTTGATTGTAATGTACAGATAAAAAAGTTTTTTAGTACTTAGCAACTGTATGAAAACTGTATGAAAACTGCCGTATTTAGTATAGCAGTTTTTTAGTGTTCAGCAACTGTATGAAAATTCTTTCAGTGTTATCAAACACACCTTGGTTAGTTATTGTAAATAATCATTTCCCCTGAAATTAAATCACTTTTCCTGAGATAGCTACGGCTCAATTTCAGAAATTAAAAATTAAGTGCTAGGGTAATGTAATCAGTTAGCTGCATGGATCCATTCAGGCAAATGCATTTTGAGAGATGCTAGAGAGGTGGGCGGGGTCTTCTGCTTATAAAATACATGTCAGTCTCTCTGGTTTTATATATCTGGTTTTATACATCTCTCACAAGGACCATGAAGGACTTTGTTGTACAAAGTGATCATCAGCCTGTAACTTATGAAGTCAGTATACATTCTGTTAATGCCAACCACCAGGCACACAGCTCATTCTTCCTCTACGTTTTACCATAGTCACTGTCCAATTACGAAAAGGTGGAAACACAAGGGAGTGACCACTTTTGTGGTCTAGATATTTATGGATGCTCTTTTGCAATACTGGAATCTCAGAGTGTGATTCAGTATTATAGAGTCATGTGGTTGTAGAACTGTCTTCCACAGAGGTATGCTGATTTCAGAACTGTCAAAGAGCCATCCTGAAAAACTTATTCCACACTTAAATGTTGTGGAGAAGGATTCAGTTTTATTTTAGATGGCAGACCCTAAATGTATTCATGCATTCAAGATTCTGAACTAAAAACCAATGCTGTGCTATAGCCTAGTCTTGTTGATGGGAAACAGCAAGTTTCATTCAACAGCAATGTTTATTCAACTGGAATAAAATGAATCCCTTGTGGTGAATTGTGAACTAGTTGGAGGATGATTACAGCTGAATATTGCTTCAATCTGTCGATTTTAAAAGTGTATGGAAATTGTATTAGCCACTCTGCATCCACAAGAGAGACTGGTCTAGTGTTAGTTTGGTTAGGATATAGACTTGTTCTTAAGCAGGCTAAAACAACTAGCTTTCAAAAGGAGTTGGAAGAATGTAGTTGGCAAAAAAATTGTTAATGTGAGCTAATAATAGAATTTTAGTGGAACTCTTGGATATCAGACTCTTACTTCTGTAACTTTTAACAGCCAGCTCTGCTATTTATTTATTACTTGCACTGTTTTTTTGCTGTATGAGATGGAGAAGATGATGGAGGTTACGAGGATGGGCTGGATGGTCCAGTTGGTGGTATCACACCAACAGTGCCAAGTGGCACAAAGGAAGCCCAGCTGGCTAAACGCATCACCAAAGGAAAGAAAACACGGAGAATCCTCTCTAACAAACCACAAGATTTTCAGGTGATAGATTCATTAAATATTGCATGTTCCCTTTTTCTGCTGAGCGTGACACTGCTGCTTTTGCACCTGAGCATAATTTAATGTCAGCTTCTCTAATGCACCACAGAGATAATTAGCCTCTTCATTTGAAAGTATTTGAAAATTATTCCTCAAATGTTCCAGTTACTGAGATGTCTGATTTTGTTACAGTTCTGACTGAAATAGAGATGAATCTTATTTGTTATATAGTTGTATAGATTTCAAACTACTGTAGCAGCTTTAAAAATAAATGGTAAAGGCAAGTGAAAAAACTCTAATGAAATAATTAACCCTAACTTATCTTGTAAAATTAGTTACTGTCATAATTAAGCTTGCAAAGTCTGGTTCATATCTGTCAGCTACTTCAGGTGTTGGCTAACATTTTTGGTGGTATAATAAGGAATTGTTGTGATCAGGATCACAGATAATACAGAGAATGAATTAGTACAAAAATTTGATTTTTTTTTTTTTTCAGATTCGTGTTAGAATCATTGAAGGTCGTCAGTTGCCTGGAAATAACATAAAACCAGTAGTCAAAGTTCATGTTTGTGGTCAGACACACCGGACAAGAATCAAAAGAGGAAATAACCCATTTTTTGATGAAGTAAGTGGTGTAAGAACACTCTAGCTGAAGTGTTGAGGCTATCACATGTAGAGAAGTAGTTAATACAGCTTTCATTATGATCAATTAATAAGAATTTACTAATATTTGTGGGTAATTATGGCTAACATGCATGATGTCGTTTCCAGTCCCCTTCTTTATGTATTCACATCACTAAATACATCTCTGTCACTGACAGTCTTAGCAGATAAAACATCTGCTAAGCAGATACTTTTTTCTAAGCATCTAAAGGAAGTCAAACTTCATATGAGACATATGGAACATTTTCTTTGGTGCAGTAGGCCATGTGACAGAATCACTTAGGATAGTTGTGTGCAGGTTATAAACATCACTGAAAAATTAATTAGAAATCATTGTGGACCTCTATGGTGTGTGCAGACGAGTGCTCAGTGCAAAGCCATAGGACTGCCACAGAATCTGGAAATGTCACTGCTTTGCTACCTATGGTTTGTAAAAGCACAACTCGATTTCCCTGCCCGGACAAGGGGTCTGTACATCAAACACTGAAATGCAAGAGAGAATTCAAAGCCACCTAAGGGACACAAGAATGATCCCATAGCTGGAAGACTAATGTTGCAAAACTGAAGTGTAATAGAGAAAATGCTGAGGATAACTCTCATTGTCTGGGCATGTGTGAAAAATTTAGAAGATTTTGGAACTGCGTGGCAAGCATGTTTAACACACACAGGCAAGACCAAGGAATTTATAAAACTTTGAAACTTGAACTAAGCTGTAGGCAGAAGTCAAGATTTATGAAGCCATGGAAAAAATAGGGAGGGCAGAAATTCGGTTGAAACAATTGAAACAATTCCCTGTCAGTCTCAATATCTATAGTCGTTTAAAACTGGACTAGGAAGGACCATGTTTACATACCCTTCCACTTTTCTGTATAAAATACTGACTGGAATATAGCTGGAATCAAAGACCAAGCTTAGTGAGACATGATCTATTATGAAAACAAGCTAATAAATAGGATATATATCTTTGTGCTATTAAACTATCAGATTTATTAATACAGCCTTGAATTTCAAAAATTCAAATCATTACAATCATTATCACACTAACCCTAAACAAGGCCTCTTTGACAGCCACAACAGAGATGGTTAGACCAGGATTTAATGTTCTGGCAGATGAACTTTGTAGTTTCTGAAGTTGTTCCCTTGAGAAAAATATGAAGCGCAGAGCAAGGAGCAAAGGGCAGTGCTGGAAGTTTCCAGCATGGTTATGCTGACAGAGTTTGTTCAAATGGAAGTTGTGACTGTCTTGTCTGGGTTGTACTGAGACAATTTACTAAATTCAGTTTTTCATTCTGCACTAAATTACCACATAATATGTCCAGCAAGGAGGTGGGGTAAAAGTACTGTATCAGGCATGCTTCACATGCCTCTTAAAATAATGCTTTTGCATTTTATGTTCAAGTAATTATGTGTTTATTATTTTAAGATGGGGGTTTTTTGTTTGTTTTTACCTTGACAGATATTCTTCTACAATGTCCACATGACTCCTTTAGAGCTGCTTGATGAAACAATTAGCATTCGGGTAAGGCAAACCAGTGCATATTCACAAGGCTGCTGGATACCTGTAGCATCCTCTGGCCATTTCACCAGGTTGTTTAGGAACATTCCTGTTTCATGCCTCACTATCTTTTTAGGTGTATGATTCTCACTCTCTACGAGCAGACTGTCTAATGGGTGAATTTAAGGTGAGTATGAAGTAAGCTCCATATCTGGACTAAATTAAATAAAATGGACGAAAATTTTTAAGTACTAGTTTTAAATGTTTAAATTTATACTTCTTTTTCCTGGGGCCAAAGAAGTACCTGATGATGTCTTGCTTCCCAAGCTAGAGACCATTTGCTCAAAGCACTAGTAAGCAGGATTTTTTATTTGAGTAGAAGACTATTGCTAAAGAAATTTGTGTGGTCTATATACCAAGTTCTCTAATTTGCATCCAGGTAACTTTTTCTTCTTTTGTGGTTAGATGATTATTTGGTATGAGGTAGGGTTTGAAGAGATAATTTTATTAGGTAGCTAATAGGCAGAATAGTGATATGTATGGTGGCATAAGGATACACATTCTCAAATGACGTGGAGAGGTGTTCCTTTGGTCAGAAGTTAAGTAAAAACGATGGTGGAAAATTCCCTTAGTTAAAGTAGTTTCTGTGGTTCTGATAATATTCCCATGGCAATTGTAATGGTTACTGGGATCCCCTGTTACAACACTTCCAATATCAGTGCTGGCTGTCTTTTCTGCTTGCTTATTTGATATTGCATAAATTCAATAGGTCTCCTGACCAGCTTTTTACAAAAATATGCAAAGAGGGAAGAGTGCTCTTTTCTAAATGAAACACTTTCTGCCACAAAGCTGCTTGCTTTTTGCTTCTTACTGCTTATTTTCTTTGTGATTTCTGGTGATTCAGTCAGTGGTGTGTTGGTCTGTGGAAGATTATTCACTAAGCAGGTGACAGCACGTCACTCAGCTACTTTCTGTTCCTGCAGGCACACGTTCCAACAGGAAACCACAAGGGTAATTCTGGCTAGAAAACCTTTCAGACTTTACCTGCAAGGAATACTAGCCCCAACAGCCATGAGCAAACATACTCACATTCCTGAGCATGTTTCAAATCTGATACAATGAATGAGGCAATCTTGTCCAGATTTGACACACTGGGGAAAGAAATGGTCATATTCTTAACAAAGAAAAGAATATTATTCATTAAAAAAACCCACCAAGTTTCACCTCTGGAACTGAAGGATGAGATGTTGAGCAGGAAGAAGGACCAAAAGTGTTCTGAAAAGCCTGTCTGAACATAAAATGAGTGAGCATAGGGAATTCAAGAATCAGTAAACCAGCCCCATCTTGTGTCTCTGGTAAATGAAAAAGCTTAGAAAAGAAGAAAATAACCACAGGTGTTAGTTCTAATACATCTTTTCTTGCACTTTCTTCTTGGCTGCTCTATCCATTTGAAATCCCTCATTTTTCAATGTAAGGCATTTTGTCTTTCTCCTGCTAGTAATATTCTATGTAAACTGTCTTCTGTTTGTGACAAGAGAGCAACATAGTACTGCCCATGAAAAACAGAGGGGGAGTTGCCCCAACCCTTTTTCTGTTTTGGTATTTCTTCAGAGGTAATGCCTTTGATCTTTATTTCAGATTGACATTGGCTATGTTTATGATGAGCCTGGTAAGTGATGGTTACTTCAGAACTTCTTTCCTTGAAACTACAAGTTGAAACATTTCATTAAATTTCTAAAGTAAAAGAAGAAACTTAATGTAAACTTATTTAGGTTTGCTGCTTTAAGTATTAACTTCAGAAATCCAACAATATATAACTCTTTTCAGAGAATTCACAATGAAGTACAAGCCTCTTTTTTATCAAAGACCAAAAATTTGAAAAATATTGGAAAAATATTTGATAACTATGTCCCTGAATTAGTATGCCGAAATAGTTTACCACCAAATTTCTTGTTTTGGGTGGCACTATTGAGACCTGTCTAGGACAGGAATATTTTGTTAAATAATTAGGGTAATTTAGGATAAGGCATACTTTTGAAATAGCTCACTGCTTGTATGATGTCTGTCATTTTGTAATGGATGTTACTGGGCCAGGGGTGATGTTTGTTTTATTTCAGGCCATGCAGTCATGAGAAAATGGCTTTTGCTGAATGATCCTGAAGATACAAATTCAGGAGCCAAAGGCTATATGAAAGTCAGCATGTTTGTCCTGGGAACTGGAGATGAGCCACCAGTAAGTTTAATTTAAATGGTTTTCTTCCCCTCTCCAACCCATGGATATTTATTTATGTCCCCCCCACATTGTTTTAATTTGTATAATTTGCTCTGTGAGCAGTATTTGTAAGGAAGACGGACTTTACTAGTGGTTTCAAAGGCATCCTGTACTAAGTGGCTAACTCAAAGCTTGTTTTGTTATTCTGCTGGTTTTTGGAGTATCCAAAAACCTCTACCATTTTTGGATCCTCCATGTACTGGAAGTGGAGATGTGTTAGCCTGGTTTTGCAAGCAAGCTAATATGTAATTCTCCTTAGCATAGCTGAGTGGGCAGAGTAACACTGATACCAGTTCCAGGACCAAGTCAGGAATGTCTCCACTGCTACAAAACATAGACAAGCCCATAGAGAAACCAAAGAACCAGAAAGCCCCAGATGTTTCCTGGTGAAGATCAGACCCCTCAATAATTACAAGTCAGGCACAAGTAATTTGCTGCAGATAAAAGCAGTAGGTAGTCTTAACAATCCACTGTCTGCTGTTCTGTCAAGGTTGAAACAGGTGATTTTTTTCTTGTAATGCCTTTCTTACCTGATCATTGCCTTTCTTCCTGTCTGATATTTTTGCATACTGTTACTCCTCAGTTAATTGTAATGTCCCCAGGACCATGGCAGATTGCCTTTTAGTTTCATATTAACTGTTCCTCTCTTCTATGTTTATGCATCTTGAAATCACAAGGATATGTCTACTACTTATTTGTGGTATGTTTATTTTTAAATGAGGAAGCAGTAAGTTCTGGTGAGTTATCTCAGACTTGTAAGCCTTTTCTAATTGTAGTAAATGCCTTCTCTTGAGATGAATATGAAATTTGCATGAAGTTGGCATTTTACATGTACCAAAATCATCGTTGTCTGATGATAATGATTTTGAAAATGTAATTATAATGGGCTCCTGCAATTGAGTACTTTAGAGATAAAACTGAAAATAAAATAGTTTAGCTAGAATTAAATTTTTGTGGCTGGATAATTTGATACAGTCTCATTCTTCATCATGAAACTGAAAACAGTCTTTAGCAAATCTACAGAATTTAGCTAATCACCTTAATTCTAATTCTGTACATTGCCTTGTCTTTTTTGTCTACAACTGTATTCCCCAACAGGTTGAAAAAAGAGAGAGAGATAATGAAAGTGATGATGTGGAGAGCAATCTTTTATTACCTGCTGGGATTGCACTTCGATGGGTCACTTTCCTTCTCAAAATCTACAGAGCTGAAGACATTCCACAAAGTGTGTAGCTGCTCCCTACTTGTCCATTGGTGTTTGAATACCATTAGAAATAGTTATTTGTGGTAGCTGTTGAGAATAGAATATAGGTGACTTTTTATCCCTTACTAGCATATTTTCTCACCTATATCTGTACTAAATAGCAATGTCTTCAAATACGTGTATAATGTTTTTCAAATACAGTGATGCCTTTAAATTCAGGAGCACATCAGCACTTCTTATGATGTTTGAAAAATCTATGTTCTTAAAATTGCTCCTAAGCCAAAATTCTCAATTTTTACCTGCAACACTTCAGAATTTTGTTTATCAGGTTAGACAACTTAGGCAATTTATTATTTAGGAATAATAATAGTAATAGTGATAATATTATTAATAATAATACCTTAATTTAATCTTTTAATCTCTCTCCAGTGGATGACGCTTTTGCACAAACTGTCAAGGAAATATTTGGAGGAGAAGCAGATAAGAAAAACCTCGTAGATCCATTTGTAGAAGTTTCTTTCGCTGGGAAAAAGGTAATTTAGTTTATCTGTAATTTGTATTCTAATTGTAGTCCTGAGAACAGATTTCATATGCCAACATGAATTTTTAAGTTTACTGGAATTATGTAAATAAAAAATAAATGAACAAATAAAGTTAACTTTGTAAAATGACAAACTTCAAGGTACAATAGGATGTAAAACAGATGACTAATGAAAGGAATGTATGACTAAAGGCTAGAACTGACACATGGCAGATTGCTTGCCTACCAGTTGTTCCTGATTGCTTTTAGTGATTGATGATACAGATCCTTCTGGACAGATTAACCACATTTGTACATTTATATAATAATGTGTTCCTTAGAATACCTGATTTGATCTGGAGCACAATTGCACAACTTATATTCATTACTAGTCAGAATTTTTGTCAGTCATTTGATATGCTATATAGTCAGGTTACCACACCCAGTAGTGCAGAAGATCTTTAGAAAACATGACTAGCAAATAATGCTCCCTCTCCCCTATGACATATTCTTTGTCTACCCTAAAATCTGCATAAAGAAAGCTTGAATCCAGTAATTCCTTCATCTCATTTCTCTGCTGTGATAAAAGCACATTCAATTGTGGCTTGTGGAAATAACAAGCTTTAATAATTTCATTTAATTGTAGCTAGTGAGAACAAAAAGTAGGGTAACCCAAATCTCATGTTTAAATACTGTTTCAATATTTTCTTTTCCTCCAAAAGTCATTAATGCTGCATATGCAGATTACTCTAATGGTAGTTGTCAGTGGAAAACTCATTGAGCATCAGTGGCTCATTGCAGCATTAATCCAGGATTCATTGCCTACTACCCCTAATTTTTCCAATCAGATGATGATGCGTCCTGAATCGTAGCTAGTAAATACTTCTTCTTCTGTTTTATCTTTGATGTGTTGTATATATGTTTTCATTTTTGGCAGGTTTGCACAAATATAATTGAAAAAAATGCTAATCCAGAATGGAATCAAATTATTTATCTTCAAATCAAGGTCAGTTTTTTACCTTTGTTTCTGTAGTAAACAGCCATTTTTTTGGAACTCAGGGCATTAACATTACAGAGGTGAAAAAGTAATGAGTTGTTTTTCTTTCATTGCTTATTTTTTTCAGTTTCCCTCGATGTGTGAGAAAATAAAACTTTCAATTGTTGACTGGTGAGTTATGACTTTTAATCAAATTACTTAAGGAGCTAAATGATAATAAACAGAGAAGAGTCTGGGTCTGTAGATGTCAGGCATTTTTACAGTGCATGGGAGTATTTAAGCAAGTGTTTAAGTACCTTTATGGTCTCTTTACAGGAGATCTGATTAGTGTAACATGAGATAATTTATAATTGTGTGCAGTGAGAACTGAGAATGGTCACTGTTTAATGATAGTGTAAAAGGTGACTTATTCATGGTCTACCGCCCACTTTTGTAACTTGTCATTACTGGTTTTGTTGGTAATATTGAAACATTTCAGGTCATAGAAAATGTGTGTGCTAGTAGCTTGCCACTGTATGTGATGACCAGCATTCTATTTAAATAAAATCTTTCTTTTTTGTTTTTCTAGGGATCGACTTACAAAAAATGATGTCGTTGGAACAACATATTTAAGTCTCTCAAAAATTGCTTTTTCTGGAGGAGAGATTGAAGGTAATTGCTTGAGCAGTGTGTAACACACTATCTTCTCTAGTGTTACACAGAATGGCAAAGATCAGTGTTGTAAGAAAGTATTTATTTATCTATAGTTTCTCAATTCCTTGGCAACAGGATTGTCTGTTCCTGAAATTTTCAAAACAGTGCTCTTAGAAAATATTCTATGTGACTTTCTATGTGACTTTTAAAAGTATAGTATTAAAATTTTCATGACTAAACCACATCATCATGGAAATAGCAGTAATTGAAGATTCAGTTTTCCATTATATATATGTGTGTGTGTGTGTGTGTAAGTTAATGAATTAATTAAATTTGTGAGTGTTTTCCCAAATTAAGAAAATGATGTGATATCACAATCTACCATGTCTAAGATATGCAAATTTACTTAGATGCTTAATAAGATATTTAATTTCAAGACAATCTGGAGTCAGTGCTTCAGAACCACTTCTTCTGGTAAACAAGACTTCTTTGGCTATCTTGTAAAAGTATCTGTTCTATCTCTGAGAAGAGAACCTAAAAGCTGTGGAATATTCTTGAGCAGTTAGTCTAAAGGAGCTATCTAAAACTACATTTCCTGGAACTCATTTCCTGGATACCACTAGGCTGCTTTCAGATCCTGGAGGAGCTTGGGTCAGTCTCTGCTCTGATCTGTGGCTGATCAGGCACTGCATCTCATTGCCTGAGTGCTCATATTCCTATTTTGTAACTCTGATTTTGATTGCACTGCTGTGATTGCAGACAATTGATTTATGTGCTTCAATCAGTAAAGATGGCTGGATATGTAATTTTATACAGCTAAAACCCAAAACTGATTAATTACAAGAAAGCAAGTTAGGCAAGATATGAGGTGCCTAACATTGTTCCCATTGGAAAGTTTTCTAATAAAGATCTTCTTTAAAATATTATATGAAATACTTTTTGTGCCAATATTTTGGCAAATATTGGAAAAAATCCAGTGACATTTATATTCTAATATAATCTTGTGATTACTGATAATTTCTTTGTGATCTATATCTATAATCACCTCTTTTTATAGCCAGATCTTTTATACAATTGGGCCAGCTCCCAGGCTAGGATTCTGTGTTAACTTGCCAGAAAAATTGTTTTGTCTTTTTAATGAACATAGCTTGGCATATCAGTTATCCGTACAGAATTGTAAAGCTCAAGGTTAAACAGGTTTAACATGTATTTATCTGACTACCTACACTAGTTTGAAGGACACTGTCTCAAAACCATTTTTACCATTGTTACAACAAGAATCTAAATAACTAATTTTTCCTGTTGTGTTTATAAAATCTGTATGATATGTACTTGTCTGAGACAGACCAATTTGTTCTTAAGTTGGTGGCTATGTTAGGTGTTTAAAAACAAAGTTAGTGTCTCCAATCCTATATTGACTTGAGGCAAGAATTGGATGGAACTGTATTTTTGGTCACATAAGAGCTTATAAAGTAGTCCTCTTAGAAGGACTGCTGTTGAAGTAAGACTTTGTGCAAACATTCTTTTTATATATCCCATGCACAGCCAGAAGCAAAAGAAAATGGGAAAGCCAAGACAGCAGGGTTGGGCTGTTGAGCGAAATTCAGCTCTGGAGAGATCCCTTGTGCTCCCCACATGAGTGTGTACCTCGAACTGCAGCTGAGTCACAGAGCATTTACACTTCAAACCCAGGCACTCAGTAACTGGGGAGATTAGTTTGGTTTCTCTCTCTGCTGAGGTGCTGACATTGGAATAGCCATTTCTGTTATCTTCTTTTTAGTGCTGTGCCTGAAGCCTGTTCTGGCTTCTAAAGGATTGTGAAACTGAACTAGTCTATAGCCCTCAGTAAATGTAAATTTAGGTACCCCAAGGGGCCCTGAAATGTAGTGGGTTTTTAAAATGACCTTAAGATTTCAAAAGTAGTTTTAAAAATAAATCTGTATTTTGTGTGGAGGAGGAATGTACAAAGCTGAAAAATAAGCACCAAAACAAGATATTTTGTTAAATATATGCTGGTTTTTTCCCATTTGGAATTTGTACTGGAAGAGTAATACCTTCATAGATTAACCAGAGGCAAAATTCTAGCCTATATGAACTTTATTTTTTCTTAGGCTCTCAACTTTATTTTAAAATGATATTGCTTTGTGATTTTTTTTTTTTAATGCTATTGTCACTCGTCATATAACTGCTTCTCTTTTCATAATATAGATTTTTCATCTTCAGGAACAGGGGCTTCATCGTATGAAGGTTTATATCTTCACCTGTTACTGACTTTGTGTTCCATTGCCCAAACTGAAGAGTATTTCCTAAGATACTCCATCAGCTTAAAAATATTTTTAATAATTGTTTGTCTAAAATATTTCACCATTGTGATTAAAGAGTATCAAACATAACTAACTCTATAAACCAGTTTTGGCACTGGAATTGGTTTGAAAATATTTCTGTTTGGCTGGTGCTTCAAGCTGTGTGTTAGAGATGAGCATGTAGTTGCTTCTATTAGTCTAAGAGTGCTTAGACTAACAATGGCTTGAAATTTTTAACTTAGCTATGAGATCACAGATATATTTGCACCTGCAGAGCCCTGCAGAAGTAAATAACTGCCTAAAATAATTAGTGGCTGTTTTGCTTATGCTTAGCAAGCTATATAAACAAAACCTGGAAAATAAAATCTGATTCTGTTACTACTTGGAGAGGTGACTATTTCCATAACTGTCTAGGCTGACATCCGGGTTTGAAAGACTTTCTGGTAAATATTTAAATAGTGAGAAATAAATACAAGTGGAGTGCAGTTGAAAGGTAATCATCATTCATCCACATGGTACTTCATTTACTATCCTCCTTTCTTTAATAAAGTAATATTAGGTTAAAGGCTGAAATAATTTCTCAGAGTCACTTTCTGTTATACATGGTCATTAGCCTTCTAAAAGTAAACAATTGAATTTTAAATTTCAAAAAATAGAAAATAAATTATTTTTATTCTAGTTTTGGGACAGTTTTTTTGTTGTCTATATGTTTTTAAATTTATATTCTGTTTAATTTTTTGGCATCAGTAAGTAGTGAATGGATCAATTTAACACATATCTGTATCTTAAACCTAGTCAGACTGAGGTCTGATGTTCAGTCTTGGATATTATTCCAATGATTTTTTTCTTTCAAATTTGTTTCTGATTCAGAGGTAAGGATGTGAAAGTAGCCAAATGCAAGACAGAGAACTGCAAATCATTATTTTATATTGTGCAGGTTATATGTGACTTTGCTTTGACAGGAAATTACATCAAGACATCACATTCACTTTTAAAATCCACTCAGTAGTGACACAGTCACACAAGGCATGACCCTTTACTGTCACTGTCTTAGCTCAGCCTTCTTTTCCCAGGAGAAATAGAGGCATCCCTCTCTGTGCTGCAGATCACTCCAGGCAATTTCAGTTGCAAAGCTGACCTGTTTCTCATCTTTTGTTTCTGCTAGAGAGTGCATCTTTTCTGTGGCTGTTTAGTTTGATTATTGGCCTGTGTGTTTAAGTGATTGCAAATACTGTTTTACTGAATTTCACTTTTTTTTTCTAGAAAACATGTTTTCTGTTAGCATAAAAACATATTACCCTTGCACATAAATTAAAACCATATATTTGGAGTGGGACATGAATTCTTCTTATTCTGTGGGATTTTTGCTGCATGAAGTAGTATTAAGTGTAAGTGTTGTACAGTGAAGAAAGAAGTTAGGTACAAGTACAGTCAGTGGTATAATTATTTAAATTCATATGGTATATCCAGAGAATAAAGTGTTCTGATATTACTAATACCTAACTAATATCTAACATTTCTTTTAATGGATTTGATAGTAATGTTGTTTCTTTCTGGCTCAATATGGTAATTAACAAAGATTTAATGGTAATGTCTTCTGTTAGTAAACTCTGGAGAAACTGAAGTTGGCTTTTTACCAACATTTGGGCCTTGTTACCTAAACTTTTATGGAAGTCCAAGAGAATACACTGGATTCCCAGACCCATATGATGAATTGAACTTCGGAAAGGTAAGTTTCTTTATTAATTGTTTTTCATAAAAGAATGAACCCAATTCTGTTTAATCAGTTAATTAATTCATATTAATGTGAGTTTTTTCACATTACACACCTCTTGCTCGTTATTTTTGAATAATATTTTGTATTTAAGATTAATAAGGAAGTATGATAGTATTTTCCATTCCTATCTGTTTTTGTTTTAAAGGTATTTTTGAAGGAGCAGCAATGATTTTGATGATTTTCACTAACTGCACCTTTGCATGAATTTGTATTTCTCCTTTCCTTCTTTGCATAAATATGTTTTTCACTTCTAGCATTAAGTCAACTGCTTTATTTCACTTGTTCCAGTATGTACCTCCATGCCTCTGCAGGAATTTTGAGAGCACTTCAGTGAAGCCAGGATCATGTACAGCTAAAAAATATATACACTTCTTTAGGGCAAATATGTAAAATTTTATTTGATATGTGTTTATGTTACAGGGAGAAGGAGTTGCCTATAGAGGGAGAATTCTGGTTGAACTATCTACATTACCTGAAAGCAAGCCTGTTAAAAAAAATTTAGAAATGATTCCTAATGACGACTTGCTGGTTGTTGAGGTAAATCCTTGTTTTATTGTCACTGTTGGTTGTGGAGATGTGCCTTGGCTGGTTGTTTTTAGAGAGTGATCTAACTCACTAAAATCAATACAATAGAGTTCAGTCTCCAGGTTAAGAGGTGGTTACTGGTGGCTGAGGAGCAGTGACTACAAAAATGTTGTGTCCTTGCAGCAAGAAGTGTTAATCTGAAACATTTTATAATATCAAATACAGTAGTTTATTATACACGTTATATTTTTTTGTTTCTTCTCCAAAAATAATAAAAATATTAAAGTCGTTATTTCCATTTAGATATTGCTATTGTTTTCTGTAATTGTGGGTCCTGTTTTGAAATACAACTGAGAAGGTTGTTTTGGCAGAAATACCAGCGCAGGCGGAAGTTCTGCCTGGCTGCTGTGTTCCATTCTGCCACCATGCTGCAAGACACGGGGGAGCCCATCCAGTTCGAGGTGAGCATCGGCAACTACGGCAACAAGTTCGACACCACCTGCAAACCCCTGGCATCCACCACCCAGTACAGCCGCGCTGTGTTTGATGGTAAGGGGGCTCTGGTGTGGGGGTGAAACACTCTAGAATTGTCTTTTGGAAATGCTGTTTGCACCTTTGGAATGTCAGCCCAAACTGCGCTGAACACTTCCTGAAAGTGTGGCAGAAAAGAGCGTGTGGCTCTTCACAGCTTTTGAGATGAAGTTGCATTTATGGAATATGTGCTGCAAGGCCTACTGAGGTGATTAATGAAATTTTGACAGAATTCAGTGAAATCTTTTGACTGTGTACTTGATATGCACAAACTTTGCAAGGGAAAGAGATCACGTTATTTTAGAGGTATCTAGAATTAAGTAGGGAAAACATACTTTGAATATTCTGATTTAGAATAAAATAGTAACTTGTTTTTAAACCATACATCTCTCAGCCTAGAAAAAAACTAATTACCTAGATCACAGGAAAATACATTTTGGCTATAATTTTTTTTATTAATTGCAAAGAGTAGTTCTTTTTTTTTTTCTTGTATATTAAATGAAATAATCAGTAGAATAATCAGACTTACTCTAGAAAATGATAATTTGAATTTTTTTTTCAAAAAAGTTATATTAATGTGCCATCTACATCACTATGTTGCAGGAAAGAATATGTTAACACCTAATTTATTTTTTAAAATCTGTTGGATTTTGAAACAATTTGAAGTGAACATTTACTATTCAACAGATGCTATAGTGGCTTGAAAATACAAATCCTTTTGTGAATTTGGAGTAGCTTGTATGTTCTTAATGATTTGTAGTAGTGCATAAATTATATGAATGTAGCAACAGTGTACAGTACGTATTCCTGGCATGAATTCTAAATCTTACATACATATGTTTCACACCAGGTAATTATTATTACTACTTGCCATGGGCAAACACAAAGCCAGTTGTAACACTGACTTCTTTTTGGGAGGACATAAGTCATAGATTAGACCCTGTGAATGTAATCCTAAACATGGCTGAAAGACTGGTAAGATATTTAAAATTTTTCTTTTTCTGATAGAGTTTTCATTTTTACTCTTTTTCATTTAGAGGTATAATCAAAAAAGTGACATTTGGAGCAAATTATGGAAATTTTGTGGTACTTTCTCTCCTTTTTTCTTAGTCAAAATTAAAAGTTGCTTGGTGTAACAAATAGCACTGTTTGTCATAGACCTGTATTTTAGCAAGGCTCAATACACTCCTGCTTGAATCCACAGGGAATTCCCACAGGAGTCCTCAGTGTTGGTTAGGAGCATGTTACGTCTGTGGGACTGTTATTTGCCTGTTTTGTTTAATACCGTGAGGGAGAACATCAGGATAGTCCTGTTAAATACAACTTAGGTTTAAACATGAGTCTTTTTTTGGTTTGGCCTTTATACAGACGAATACATAAGATCAAAATCTAGAAACTCCTACTGACCATAAACCACAATGAAAGTTTTTAAGTGCAAATTCTTTTCTTTTAAATTCCTCAGCAATCCAACTTAGCAACCTTAAAATCAGGAATGCAGGCTAAAGTGTCTGAAAACCGGTTAGCTGAGCTGTGGTTGAAGCTGATTGATGAACTTACAGAAGATATAAGGTAAAAGAAGTTTTTTTCTCTGTTTTGTTATCATTCCAGGCCTGCTCAGAATCTTTGTTATTGCCTCTGCTAAGTCAGAAAACAAATTCTGAGGACTATAAAACTGACTAATCCCAAGAACTGACCTAAGAACTGAAATTCCAAAAGTGTCTGAAAGTAGTAAAACATAATGGATATTGCCAAATAATCCATCCAGTTGTGTAATTCTCCATTATCTCAGGATAGTTCTATTACTGACAGTGATAAGAAAAAAGAGTATCTCTTGAAAAAAAGCTGAGAGAGGACTGTTCTGAAAATGGATACTAGTTCTCTCTGCTGCCTTTCTTCCATCCACCCTTCTTTGGAATTCCTCATGTACCTTTGGTTTACCTGTGTTTCAATGTTATTTCTGAAACTGCAGAGGGAAGAAAGTCCCTCTGGTAAGCCCAAAACTGGTAAGCCCAAAATAAAAAAGCCAAAAGGTATGCAGGGATTATGGGCCATAAAGATCGTGTTTTTGAATAAGCCTCTAGTCAATATGTCTGCATGGATGGGGGTGTTTGGAGAAGGCAGCAGGAGTCAGCATTTAGAGTTTTGAAAGAGAATAAATTCTAAATACAGAGGAAGGAATTGTATGAGAAAGAGACATTTAAAAAGGAGATATTGAGATGGGGAGAGTAAACAAGTGGGTGATAAACAGCACAGGAAAAGGAAGAGGGAAAATGACAGAATAGTTATTATCCATAAGAGGAAATAACAAAGAACATGAAATGAGAGAACAAATTCATCAAGTTGTACAACCAATTTAAAAGTAAGCAGAGGAAAAACAAACAGTGGAGATCAGTATATACTAGCAAAGAATTACTTGATAGAAAGCTTATGCAAAAATATAAACCAATAACTTCATAGAATGCTGTGATCTGAAAGAAAGCAGAGAGGAAGGACTGACAAACTCCAGGAAAGTAAAATGTGAAGGGAAAACTATTGTCACATGAAGGCATCTAGTCAGTGTGGAAATTTCAGGTCAGTTCCTCATCCTGACACATATTTGCACTGTTACTAATTCAGACCATTATTTTATAAAATATCACTCAACAATTACAGAGCAATGGCACTTACATATAGCCACCAAATGAACTTCATGTTGCTCATGGGATACAATGCTCTTTTTGGGTGTTTTTTCAGCAAATTCAAAAAACCTCTGTCAAAGACATATTTCCCTGTGTTGAATTCATAGAAGATTTTTACTTGCTGTGCTAAGGTTTAAATGAGTTAGGAGTTTGGGAGAGTTTTCAGTGCACTACTTAAACCTAAAATGATGTGACTTTCTAAAGGTTCTGATCTGGTACATTTGATTCATGTCTAAGTAGCTCCCAGGGCAGACAGCCCTTGCATTCAGGACTAACTGTAGTGGAAGGCACAATAGTCAGTATCTGGGTTTTACAGAATCAAAACTCTTAGAAGTTCGTAGCATGTAATTAAAGGTAGGTCAAAGAAGAGTTGGTCTTTTCAAACTAGGCAGTGTCTTTTAAAATTTTTAAATTTTTTGCACAATATCATATTGAAGACATTTTAATAAGCTCTGGTAGAGGGATACAGTCATTGGTCTTTGAAAAGCTGCCTTTTCCTCAAACCTCCTCCCATTTTTCTGATGGCACTGTCAGGCACAGAGTGTCATTTTTGGGGGGTTTTTCTGTGCAGAGGCAGGGCTCAATGATCCTTGAGAGTCCCTTCTAACGCAGGATTCTAAGATTTCTTGGTTCCTTCGAATAGTTACTCTGCCCTCTACTGACTCAGAAGTTCTGTGTCACAGATTTCTTTTAGAGTTCTTTGATGTTTTCTTGCCAGAGGGTTAGGTAAATCTAGCCATAGCCACAAGCCACATTTGTATATTGAGTTGCTGAAAATATACAGTTTCTAGTGAAGGAAAAGAACCTAATCTTGGTCTGAAGGCACTGTTTTCAGTTTTGACATGTACATTTTGAGATGATAGTTTTTTACTGTGAATATATAGAGAAATAGATTTTCCTTGGCTTCATTGGCAGCAATTACGTTAAAGCAAATACCTCAGGGTTTTCTACCTTGGTGTTTGTTATGTAAGTACAACCTTTCCCTTGCTTACTCTAAATACCTTGTGAGGTGAAAATCTCTGCAGAAATAGATGCAATAGCACTGTTCCAGTGGTTTTCAGTCACAGGAAATGATGGCACTCAATCCATTGTCATTGTTTTCATGTCTGCATTTAGAGTGCAGCTGAATAAAATCCACTTAGATTATTAACCATAACAAATATTCTCTTTTCAGTAAACCATTTCCCCTCATAGAAGGCAAGTCTAATATTACAGTCCTTGACACTCAGATAGAAAAAATGCGCCTCAAGTCTCTCAGACAGATTGGAGAAGCAGCAGCAAGGATGAGAAGTGAAGCTACTGATGTGAAAGCCACTCTGACAGAAATTGAGGATTGGTTGGATAGGTTACTGCAGCTGAGTGAAGAGGTCAGTGCTTCACAATACTGGTGATTGGTTTAGCAATACCTGTCTAACACAAATGGTTGTAAAGTTCACTGCTGATCAAGCAATATCCACTCTCCGTAGAATAGTAATTTTGGATGCTGTGAAAGTAAACATGTTCCTCTCTGTAACTGCAATTTACCTAAACGAAACTCATGTGTTAGCTGTTCTCACTGAGAATGTGTGTTGAGTAATGATCACTGTGTGATTGGTAGAAAAGACCCTGTTCTAAGTGACTATTCTGTCCTTTCCTTTCTTCCAGAGTTACAAGTCACTTTTCTGGTTCAGAGACTGCAGGGTATATATTGGATTTCCACAGATTGTTAGCCATAGTAATCAACTTCTAAAAGAGTAAAATCTGTTTCTGTGGATTTATTTTTAATTTTCAGCAATATTTTCTGTTTTCGTCTTGGCTATCTCATAACTGGTTTTCACAACATTTTAGAAATGGTTTTATTTTTAATTTGTTGCTTCTGCTCTGTAGAGATACTGATTAAGAAAAAAAGAAAAAAAAAGAAAAAAAAAAAAAAAAGAAATA
>VXBB01011447.1:81716-134997 GCA_013399915.1 Illadopsis cleaveri
AGAGCAATTAATTGGCCAGACTTACTGCTAGCTCATAAAGGTGGGCACAGAACTCCAAAAAGGTAATAGGTGGTTTCTGTCTTCTGCTAAAAGTCTTACAATGACATACCCTTAATGTGGAAGCATCACAAGCCCTTCAATATGTAGTAGGTCAGTCCAAAGCATCAGCATATGGCATCCAGTCTCTATCATCACCCTAAGGGAATTGAGATGCAAAATGTCTCTAGAAAAATTTATAAAATATGTAAGGATCAGTTTTTAAAGAAAACTTTACAAAACTTACTTTGCTTTCTAAAAATTTCAATGGTATTTTTTATGATTCTTTCAGAACTATATATTGGTTTACTTGCATAACAAAACAATTCCCTCTATTTATCATAAGTTTGTTGTGACTCATGATTCTAAATGATAAATCCTTTGACATAACCCTTATTTTTCTCTTTTCTAAGATCTTGATTAGTTTATTGTTCTATTAATTGCTCTTCTTAACTCTCCTTTCCCCACTAATAATCCTCAGCCACAAAACAGTATGCCTGATGTAATCATATGGATGATCCGAGGGGAGAAAAGACTGGCCTATGCTCGTGTTCCTGCACACCAAGTGCTGTACTCCACAGCAGGCCCTGAATCATCTGGTAAATACTGTGGAAAGACCCAAACCATCTTCTTAAAGGTACTATTTTTTTCTCCTTAAGAAATAATTAACTCCCTAAATTGAGATGCCATCTGGCATGAGTGCAAAACATGGAAACAATGAACAATGAGGTGTCAAACTCAGGAGAGATTAGAATCCAGCTGCATATAGCTTCTTCAAAAATATCAGAGAGTTTTTAAGTTTATCATAAGCTAGTTAGAACCACTATTGGTTAGATTGATTAGAACCTATCTCTAAGACTTCTAAAAGAGCTCAAAATTGTTATAGAACTTTTAAAGTTACTGGAGTTGGAATTTGGGGATTGGACATGAATGGAAACTTTCAGAGGGAATAATAAATGTAAGTCAGAGAAGTTCAAAAAACCTATTCAAAGTTTTGGATGGTTTTCTGTAAGCTATAGAGCATGTCTATACCCAGAAGTTGTCTCTCTGAATTGAGTCTTACTCTTGAATGGGAATACCTTTCTCCATCTAAGTTGACATTGTATTCAATTGAAATAAACTTCACCAGAAAAAAAGCAATCTAATAGTAAAACAGTAGCACTTCGGGAGTTTGTAATTTTACTAGTGGTTATATTCATGAATTCCTCAATGCAGACAAGCCTGTATCTTCATGGTTTTATTCAAACCCCCATTGATTCTGCTTTTACTGAACCATCCCTGCTAACCTCTGCATTTCCAGAGTCTCCCAACAAGAAACTCAAATATCAACATTGAAGTTTTAAGTTATTGTCAAAACTAAAAACTTATTGCTGCATGAAACTTGGGAGAGAATATACAGGAACAGGGATGATACTACTGGTAGTGTGGTTGGTTTTTACATGCCCTAGGCAGGTATCATTTAAAGTATGCTTTCCTCCTGAACTACTTATTACTGGCTTTTGAGAAAAAACAGTACAGGAAGAGATAAATAAATATGAATTGTTACTCAAAACTCTTTGGTATTATGTATCTTTTACTGAAAGCTATGCTACCTGCATAACATAATAAAGAATAACATTTTTGTTTGTGTGCCAGTACCCACAGGACAAGACCAAAGATGTCAAAATGCCTGCGGAGTTGCGAATTAACATTTGGCTGGGGCTCAGTGCAGTTGAAAAGAAGTTCAATAGCTTTGCAGAGGGAACATTCAGTGTTTTTGCAGAAATGGTATGTCCATCATTGCTTTCTTACTTTAAACTTGGATGTGAGTGTTGAGAATTTGATGCAGTTGGAGCTCTTTTGAATTTCTTTGCGTGCTGGATAGAAAAAGAGCGTAGTGTTTATTGTAAGGAAACAAGTAGAACCCATTCAAGGCAATTAATGATCAAGTCCATTGTGCCTACCAGATGAACTTCAACAGACCAGATTCTGAACTGGTTAGTCAGGTACAAGTCTGGTTAACTCCTGTGATTTCAAATACATTTATTTTAGATTTTTATCAATGTAATTAAGATTGAGATCCAAACTATTATGTTTTGGCATGTGAATAATTCTTTTTTTTTTTTAATTGCTTCTTCACTTCTACAAATTATACTTGAATACAAGTGGTTTTGCTTAATAATGGTTCTTTTGTAGCAGTGGAAAATTTACTGTTGCTGACAAAATGCTATCATATGATAACATTTCAATGAGAAGAGTTAACAAATTCAGAATACAAATGTTTGAAATAGTCCCACAGCATATAATAGAGGTTTTGGTTGGTAATGGTAAGTAGCAGGTGTTTCATATGCCACATCACTTAATGGTGCACATAATTCAGTATCAGTAAAATAGCTAATAAAAATACATTTTTACTGTGATGTCACTGTTGCACCTATGCTTAAATATTTAGTAGTGCTGTACTAAGGCACTTAAAGCAATGGGTGTTCAAAGCCATTATTTAAGTATACAGCTTAAGAGGCTATTGAATGTCTCATTTGTTGGTCTTCAACAATCCAACAATTTTACAGGAATAAGGATAGAAAACTCAAGACCATCATAAACTACAAATAATCCCAGGAGGTGAAATAGACTGGGCTGACATCAGAATCATGCCCCTGGTAGCTACTATGATTAATTTTGATTCAGTTCTACCTGTTACAAAAGAAAATATTTTAAATAGGAGGAGATTGGAGATGGAAAAGAATGACAGAATCATGCATTTATGGAACAGAAGGAACTTCTTCGAATAATGTAACAGAATTTTATTTAACAGAGCTTTAATTTTGAGAAAAATTTACTGTAGTTGTAGGGAGGCATTACAGTGAGAAGATTGTTTACCAGGAAGCACAGAAGAAAATGAAAGAAAAAAATTGATGATGACATTGCAGAGTAATGTGGAAAGGGAGGACTTAATTTCAGAGGAAATAAATTTATAGTAAAGTGTTTCAGTCATAATAGTTACATAAATAACTAATTTTTTCCTCATAAAAGCTGTATATTATTCCTAAATAATAATTGGATTTTTGCTTTCTTCTCACACAGTATGAAAATCAGGCTCTCCTTTTCGGAAAGTGGGGTACCTCAGGACTTGTTGGTCGCCACAAGTTTTCTGATGTCACAGGAAAAATAAAACTGAAAAGAGAGTACTTTCTACCCCCAAAGGGCTGGGACTGGGAAGGAGAATGGATGGTTGATCCTGAAAGAAGGTCAGATTTTTTTTAATTTTATGCAGGTAGGAATAAAGTCATTTGTGGTGTTGAGTAAAAGCTCCTGTCTCTTTTCTTGGATGAGAAAAGGATTTTAAGCTGAATGTTCCATGGCAGCAAAAACCCGCCAATAGTCAAAGCTAGTTAATAGTGCTAAAATTAACATTACCTTTTTAAAAAGTAAAACAAAACAGACAACAGAAAGAAAACATCCATTTCTAAGAACTAACTTGTGATTTTGCAGTCCCTGTGTTATGATGGTTATATTGCTTACATTCGCTGGGTCTCAGTGCTTCATCTTTCAAAAAGAGATAATATTTCATGCCTAGGAAGCTACTATGAGGCTTACACATGTCTGTGAGAGATTCACAGATCATACTGTGATGGTTTCAGAGAAGACCCTTGGAGCAGTGGATCTTCCCTGGATAAAAACTTAACCCTGGCATCCAGTATAAACCTGCAGTTCATGCTGTAGCAACACGATTTGCATGGGCATTCATAAACACTGAATGATATTTTGTGTTTATTTCATTAAATGTTGAAAAGTTCCCATCGCTATACAACTGAGACAGATTATTTCTCAAACTGACTCGACAGGCATTTTTTTCAGTAGAAGGTTGTGGTACCATGTGGCTGCTCCTCCCCTGGCAGACCAGATTAATGAAGTGTCAGTCCTTCCTCAGCTCTAACAGGTTCAGCCTTGCTCTGCCAGAGGTTTTCAGCTCTGGAGTTGTGTCAGTCCAACTGTGTAATTGCCACACTTAAAACCAGACTGGGAACATTATTTGTTTCATAAACAAAAACCAGCATGAGAAAGAGACTGTTTTCTTTCTTCCTAAAAGAAAATATTTAGCCCGTTTAAAATTCTTGTATTCTGATGGTGAAAAAGATACTGAGCTGTTGCTATGGAAAAACTGTGCAGGAAAAATATGTTCTATTATTTGATCCATTTTAAAATTTTTTCAGTTATAAGTATAAATGGATGGGGTTTTTTTATATTAAATCAATACTTTTGTGAATAAGATGACATGAAGAAATTGCATCAAATGCTGTTGAAATGCTTATTTTTGCCATGCAGCTGCTTCCACTGGGAGATGATATGTGGCTCGATTTGGCCAGCAAATGGCAGTGTGGAACACACTTTGGTGCCTTCTGAACCACAGTGACCCACCAAAGGATAGCAAAGGGCTTTTATCTGATTTAATGTTCTCCTATTTCTTTTACTTGCAAATTCGAAAAATATTAGCCAACTGATTGCTTGCCTTGTCAACACCATAAATGGAAACAAAATTAAGTACATTGCCAAGTTTTAGTGTATACATAGATGCATGTGCTTTAGAGATGCATATGATTCATACACAGTCTGTATCTTCTACAGTTCAATTTATGATGTTTTTTCTTTCTCCAAGAGGGTGTATTGAAGGCAGATCCTGAATAAAACAGCAGTTAAACATTCCTGCTAGTAACTCATATTTATGAGTTATGTTCCTCATATTGCTTAATACTACTGGAGTTTCTTCAGTGTTTTTTTTCTAAGTTTCCTTCATATAGCTGGGCAATCCAGAATACCCCCATGTGTGCACATTCTGTGCTATGTTTCTATATGTTTCCTGTAGTGAACTAAAATAGGTTTTATTTATTATTGTAATTTTTTTTTTTTGGATGTGCAGTCTGTTGACTGAAGCTGATGCTGGTCATACTGAGTTTACTGATGAAGTGTATGAAAATGAGAGTCGCTATCCTGGAGGGGAATGGAAAGCATCTGAGGAGAGTTTCACAGATGTGGTGAGAGTTAAATTCTTCTCTGGATAAGTAAGGGTTTAAGAGAAGGAGTATTATGTTTTGCTATACTGTGTATTTACCCTACTAATGCAGAAAACTCTTATATTTCCTTTACATAAAAGAATGGAGAAAAAGCTCCACCCCCCCGTGAATTCACATGTCCTTTTGGATGGGCGTGGGAAGATGATGCTTGGAAATCCGATTTAAATCGAGCAGTGGATGAACACGGTAAGATTTGCTGTTGATCTGCTGATATTAGGACAATCTGCTGTAGTTCATAATGAAGGAAGACACACGTCAAAACTGTAGCAATATTCTGGGTGTGATATTGGTTGCCCTATGGAAAAGTACCAAGGAAATATTTGGATAAAGTTGTTTTAGGATAAAGAAATCAGATAATATGACATTGAGAAAGTGTTCACTGTCTGCGTCTGTTGCTTTAAATGAAAAGCTGCTGGAGTCACAAGAGTGCACAGAACATTTGACTCGAATTTAAGATTAAGCATTAGATTTTCCTGCAGTGTAGTGTAAAAATGTGATATAAACATCTGAGAAAACAAAAATGCAAAGAAAAAAACTTGAAATTTATTGTATCTGCTTTAATGTTGAGATTTTTATTGTCACCTATATTACAACACAGCATCATTATAAAGTGTCATCAGTGCCCCCAGTGTACCTACCTCTGTCGGTACAATCACTCTATTGCCCACGCTTTTCTTCTTTGTATCTCACTTGTATGTCTGAAAATACACCAACTCATCAATCCTGTTTTAGGGTGGGAATATGGAATTACTATTCCTCCAGACACTAAACCCAAGTCATGGGTTGCTGCAGAGAAAATGTACCACACACACCGACGACGAAGACTGGTGCGGAAACGTAGGAGGCAACTGTCTGAAGGAGCGACAGCAGGGAGGGTAAGCAAGGAGAGATCCAGTCAGGGGCCTGCACATTGTAACAGTTAGAGGGTTTTAGTTTGTTTTTTCTATATCTGCATGAGATTACTCATTACCTGAGTGAAGAAAAAATGTAGTACCAACCAAAAAAAATCTAGCACAACCTTTTACATTTTCATTACATTTCCTTTCTTTATCTTTTTGTACATCGATGTTTCTAGCTTTGGTTTGTAAGGGGGTTTTTAGGCCTGCCAGAGGAAACGCTGCATTTTTTCACTGCAGTTACACAACACTGTGGATAACATGAATTTTTGTCTTCAAGGGAAGGTCATCATATGAAGATCAAGAAGGATGGGAATATGCTTCCTTGATTGGCTGGAAATTTCACTGGGAAAAACGCAGTTCTGATACTTTCCGTCGAAGACGATGGAGACGAAAAATGGCTCCCTCAGAGACACATGGTGCTGCAGCTATCTTTAAACTCGAAGGCGCTTTGGTAAGGGACAGAGTATCAAAAACGTCTTTCAAAGGTCAAGCTGTTAATTTGCAGTAAATAAACAAATATATCAAACATTTTAGCCCCTGAATTACACTAGTTAATTAAACTAGTGAATATACACTAGTTAAACTGGTATATAACTGAGATGTTAATACAGTGTATATTGTTTAAATTTTTTAGTTGGAAAGGGACCACTAAAGTTGGGGTAGAGATTCTTGTATTATTACTAATTTTGTGTAATTTTATTACATATGCAGTATTATATATCACATTATATATAATTTATGTTTCGTATTTTTTTAAATCCTACTTAGTACTTTGTTTTTCAAATTATTTTTATTTTTGCGTTATTTGAGATTTAGCTCAAAAGGCCAAATTACTAGAAAGTAAAAGTGAAGTTAAAGTAAAGTGAAAAGATAGCTCAAGCATTTCATGCTTATAATTTAGATGTTTTAACATCAGCACAAAAAACAACAGGCTTGGAAAAAGTTGCCCCTGATGAATATTTGCTTGTATAAACAACCAAATGCAAGAAAAGATAGGGGGGAAAAAAAAAAAGAGAGAGAGAGAAAAGAAGTGTTGAAGACGCCAGAATTTCATATGACACAGATGGATGTGCAGAATGCAGTTATTCCTCAAGTTTTGAGGTTAACACAGCTTCACAAATAATCTCTATTTACCAGAATACAAACTATAGCAAATAATGTGAGAAGGTTCCTTTGTTTTTATAAAACATGTAAGAATTCTGAGTGTAAAGCATTAACAAAACTTCGCACTTTTTTCTTGGTTTGTTTCTCCGTTTTGGATCAAATGTTGACCAAGGATTCACTGACAGCATTTTCTTTCTCCAGCTAATTTGGTTGCTCCAAGTTTAATAATTCCTATTTTAGTTTCACTTAAAGCAATAGTTCCTGGGCTAGTGCTGGGATAAAGCCTTAGAGCACCGTGCAGAAGACCTGTGGCCTTTCCTCCACTATGAGCTGATAGGTAGCTAGTACATCTCTGGAAATAAGTCATTCTGGAAGTAAGAATAAATGACTGCATAGGATTTCTGCAGAGCTTTAACTGGCAACAGGAAATTACCTCTGGACATGGTAAACATCTCATAAAGTACATTTCCTCACAGAAGTAAATTTCTCCTTGTGCTGGAAGAGAGATGGAAACCCATAAATTCCCCCACATAATCCATTTCTATCAAGTTCCTTCTGTGTTTGTAAGTACTGAATAACTTTTCTCTGTATGTAATTTTAGGGAGCAGACAACAGTATCGATGATGGAGACGGGAAGAGTTCAGACAAAACCAAGGAATCAGCTACAACGGTGTTTGGTGCCAATACACCAATGGTTTCCTGCTATTTTGACAGTAGGTTCTTTAACAATTCCGTTCTCAAAAATGTTGTTTGTTTCATTTTGGTCTCAAACAGAATCATAAATCTTTGTGGTTTACATCTAGCTTTATATGCCTTCTGTCATAATTACTATCAGACCCTTGATTGGACCCTATTAAAGTTATTAAAGAAAAATTACATTTAGTCATTTCAGTATGTCAGTCCACTGTCACACAGATATTTTTAAAACCTGTATGGGACAGGAATTTTAAAGCTAAATTTAACTTTTTTGTTGGTTCAGGTCACTTAACCAGCTTAGTGCAGGATCAGACAATGCCTGGCCCAGAGGAAGCACTACCATGTAGTTGAGTTGGCAAAGTGAACAAAACTGTAACTTTGCCAATGTGGATGGATTTTAATTTCTTTGTAATCACTATAATGTGAATCACAAAAGCAGGGATGTTGAGATGGGAGCCACCAGTGCTAGTTAACAGGAATAGAGGCCAATCCTGGGACTTAACATCCTTTTTGAGGAGCTCTGACTGAACATTCATCTTTATTTGAACTCTGCAGAACCTGATCAACCTGCTGAGAATGGATGTCTAAATCTTAAATATTTCAGAACCTGGGAACATTGTTGAAGTTTCTTTTTAATAATGACCATAGCTGGAGGAAAATGGCACTTTTACTTGCCTGAGGTCAGAGGTTTCAGCCCAATGAGGCTATATAGAGGCTCAGATTTTTTTCAAGGGCTGAAAGGGTTACACCTGACATCTTTTAAAGAAAAGCTGTGGTAACTTAACCTCACACAGTCCTGGGTTTGGGCCACTCACATTTTCTTTTTAAGCTATTACACCTAACACGTAGTGGTTGATTTTTAAAAATCGTTTAACCAAAGAGACAGAGTTGCAATTGGATAACTTTCTGGGCTAAGAGCTAAAAATGTGAAACACCCAGGACCTTGGAAGTGCTGTAGTGAGTATTTAAATTAAGCAAAGGAGTGCCCAGTTCTTGATTCTCTTTGGATGAGCTAGATTGTCACACTGTTTCAAATGGAAATTTTTGACTAGAAGGATATTTAGATGATATTTAGATGATAGTGAAAAAAGCCCAAATAGCATTAGTGTTTCGCTGGTTTTTTTTTAAATTTCTGCTGGGTGTTGGAACAAGTATCCTCAGGTGCTAGCTTATTGGTATTAATATACTATCAGCAAAAATGTTGCTGCAGTGCTTGTGTTAAAATGTGGTAGGCATTTGTATAAACTCAAAATATCTTCATCACAAAAAAGAAGCCTGTATAATGCAGCTGAACTGGTTTTATTTATTTTATACAGGAGTATATACTTACCACCTTCGTTGTTACATCTACCAGGCAAGAAACCTCATGGCTTTAGACAAAGACAGTTTTTCAGGTACGGAAAAATCCTTCCAAAGGTGCAGAAAACCCACATTTGCCATGAACTTGTAGCTTGATTTATTTGGATGTAGAATATCTTAACTCCTTAAGGTCTGTGTGTAGGTCCCACCTACTGAAACTATGCTGTAAAGAAAGTCTCAGCTTTATTACATATGATCCGAATTTGGTTACTACTGGCCCAGAGGCTGCTGCAAACAAAGTGCTCTGTATGTCCTGTACCAGTTGCTGCCTGTGAATTCTCAGTGAGGGAATTGGATTTCAGATGAGGTCTGAATTTCCCATGATGAGGCCCTTCCTTTTGCCTTGGATTTTCCTTCTAACTAAAGCTTACATGCAGTTTTGTCCTGCAGGAAGCTTGCACAAAAGCAAGGATGAAGAAAGCTGAGTGGTTTCTTCATTAGTTATGTCACCAACTGCCTCTTAGTGTTCAGTGTTTTATATTAATTCCTTACAGAAATAAACTTGCAGAACACTACACTGTGACTTACTAACAAGCATGTCTTTTATTCGTTTATACATGTTTATTTCCAGCTCTTAGGTATTCCAACAGTGTTGTGTCCATCTGGCATCTTTGTAGTCAGGCTAATACCCAGTTTTCAGGTTTTGCTAATTCAAATCAAAATTTCACTGGAAAGTCACAGAGTAAATTGAATTTAGATTGTGTAAGAATATGACTTTACACTTCCTTTACGGAAGTTCAGCAAAAGACAAAGGTGAAATGGATTTTCTTTCTCTGTTACCCTCTGTTTGCATCGTTCTTTTTCTCCCTGTAGCTGAGTAAGTGTAATGCCTCTGTTACAGAAGACATGGTGCTTTACAAGTTTCAGTGATATTTTCTAAAATGAGGAGGGTTTTGTACGGCTGCCTGTGTGAATTTGGTCTTATTTCAATATGCAGCACTTAAAAGCAATGCATAGAAACAATTACAAATGCCTCTAAATTGCATATGGATAATTCAGGACAGGCACCTCAGATGCAGTCATGCATAAACTAGCTCATCTACATTTTATTTTCCTCTAAAATAAGTTTGAAGAATTAGCCAAATTTTGTAAAACTCGGATCATGTACCTTGTCAGAATCTACTGAAACTGACCTAAAGATAACCTTTAAAATTGCCTTTAGTCCTTAGGAATTGCAATTTGTACAGGAAACATTAATGACCATCATCAGATACCTTCTACAGAGCTCTTGATGATTTAAAGGCTTGCCAAATACTGGGCCTAGACCACTTCAATCATTCAGCTGTTTCACAAGAAGAGGTTGCTATAAATAAGCATGTTTGAAACCTAACCATGATCTGAGTAATATAGCCTGGGAGAATTTGTTGTTTGGCAACTAGTCAGAACTTGAATTCTTTTTTTCTATTATTTATGAGGCTGCACAGTTCTGTATCAATGGAGACAACAAAAAATAGTTTTTATGGACAAGATTTAAGACAAGATTAGTGTAAACAGTGTTTCATTTTAGTTTTCTGGTTTGCTTTCTGCTTTGCAAGATATTTTATCATTTTCATTTATTACTCTGTTGATCAAGCTTTGTATAAAGGAAGTGATTTAGTAATCAAATGGAAATGGCTCTATTAAATGTAAATTATGTATATGGGTTTATTTTTGCTTTACATAGAATGGCTTATAGAACTGGTAACAACTGTATATAAGTAACATATTATATTTGATGAAAAATGTGCTTGTGTGCCTTATGGCTTGATGTGGTTTTGTTTGTCTGTAACTCTGTGCTTTCAATCTTTGTATGATATTTCAGATCCATATGCTCATGTTTCTTTCCTCCATCAAAGCAAAACAACTGAGATCATTCATTCAACTCTAAATCCTACATGGGACCAAACTCTCATATTTAATGAAATTGAGATCTATGGGGACCCACAGTCAATAGCCCAAAATCCACCTAACGTTGTTATTGAACTTTTTGACAGTGACCAAGTGGTAGGTGAAATATTTTTACCCTGATTGCTTTTTTTAAATTTATATTTATTGACAGTACATTAATGGTTATTTTTGCTAATTTTGCTTGCAGGGTAAAGATGAATTCCTTGGAAGAAGTGTTTGTTCCCCCATGGTCAAGTTAATCCCAGAAGACGACATCACACCAAAACTGCTCTGGTATCCTGTAACAAATAATGGCAAAGCTAGTGGAGACATTCTTTTTGCTGCAGAACTCATTTTGAGAGACAAGGTATATATTTCTTCTTTGTGTGTATGTGTCATACAATGAGATACAGCATATATTCTTCCACGGTGAGACATTGTGGGAAGACCTGGCTTAGTACTTGCAAGGTATTTCATTTAAGAAAGATGAGAGAAACTAATACTCATGTTTTTGTCTTAACAGGGTGGTACCAACCTTCCAATTCTTCCATCACAAAGGGCACCAAAGCTTTACATGGTCCCTCAAGGAATCAGACCAGTAGTTCAACTCACTGCTGTTGAGGTATGGTTACTCTTTAATTGAATACAAGTGCAGTCTTCTCATCCCCTAAATAGAGTTTGTGTATTTATTTACAGAAAACAAAATCATACTGAGAAATACTCTTTTCTCTAACTGTTTGTGAATTTCACTGTTTGCGTTAACTTTCCTAGAACTAGAAATTTGAAATATTTTGCCAGACACGTATTATTATTGGAAAGATTTAATTTCTTCTTCACTACTTTTGAGTGTTATATTAAGCATATTGATATCCCTTCCCACTTTTGCTTATATTGGATTTTATTTTACAGATTCTGGCCTGGGGGCTGCGAAACATGAAAAACTACCAACTGGCACCTGTTATGTCTCCAAGTCTAATTGTGGAATGTGGGGGTGAAATGGTGGAATCTGTGGTGATCAAAAACCTCAAAAAGACACCGAATTTTCCATCCTCTGTTCTCTTCATGAAAGTTGTACGTTACAAAAACCTGTATGGCGACTATCTATAGCAAAATAAGTTCCTCCATAGTTTTAAAGGTCAAGGATTTGTTCTGAGTAGAAAAACTCACAAATCCTTTTTTGATTTACCATGAGCAATTTATGAGCCTGAAAACTGTAATAAAGATCGGGTAAACATGTCTGTACAGTCACTGGTAGGTTGCACAAATTTATATGCACAATCCAGTGCAGTATATATTTTTTTATTTGAAAAGGCATCAATTTACCTACAGATGTTTGGCTACTTTCTTATTGCTAGGATGGGCGCTGTGCAAGAGTCAAGAAAATTCAAGATTTGGGGCAATTATTCTTACTGACATTTATTGACTGATAAAATTAGAAGTTTTCATTCACCGTGCAGCCATAAAATGCAGTAGTTCAATAATAAATAAATGAAGTAACAGCTCTTATTTATGGGGGAAATCTTTATTCTTTCTTCTTCTTCTTCTGTTTGCATTGTATAAAAAAAAACTCTAACGTTTTTTATTTTTAGCTTTTACCCAAAGAGGAGCTATACAGTCCATCTCTTGTTATTAAAGTAATAGACCACAGACCATTTGGACGGAAGCCCATCGTGGGACAATGTACTATTGATTTACTGGAAAGCTTTCGCTGTGACCCCTACACCACCAAACAGGACATTGCACCACAACTGAAAGGTAGAAAGCTGGAAAATGAAAAGTTCTACTTTCTTGTGATATGCTAGAATTACCTGCCTGTTTACTCTGACTGCTGTACTGCTGAATAGCCATCTCACGTTGTGTACTTAGGTGGAGATAATGTTATCTGAAAGGAAAAATATCTAACAGAGAGTATTAATTTGTGTAACATTCTGTGAAGCATAAGAGGGCATAATGCAAAGGCAGGTCCACTCTTGGACTTGATGTGCTCGTTCCCTGAAGTTCCTCTTTAGTATCAACTTGGAAGTTAACTGCCTGCAGATCACTCAGCACTACGGCCAAAGAAATGATCCAGTATTCCAGCAAATATGGTCTGAACACAATGGTGACATTTCCTCTACATTTTTTTTCATGTTTTACTTTTAATTTTAATTCTATATATTTGAGAAACGTTTGCATATCCTGCACAAAAGCATTTTGTCTGTTTTTAGCAAAAAGTGGCAATGAATTGCTTTCTTTAGAGGACCAATGAATTGTTTTACATCTTCTGTAACTGTCTGGGTTTAAATCTGATGAAACTGTTTAGTAGAATATTTTTCCTGCAACGCATTGCCTTAATAAAACCTTTGGCTTACAGTTAGTCTGCTCTCTGCTGCACCTCGCCAGGATACAGTAATTGATATGGAAGACACACAGCCACTGCTAACAGCTCAGGTAATGTTTGAAATTTGATGCTTTACTTTGTTCTTAAGATCTCTGATTTCTGAGGAACTATCTAGACAGCAAAATTGTCAGAAACACGTGCAACCCTCTGGAAAGCCAGATGGGAGAAAGTTACTTGGTGACAGGAAAGCAAAGGAAATTTATTAATAATTTTAATCTTTGTTTTCATATAGTAAACACCAAACCATAGCATTTTGTCCTTGGTCAAATTCACCAGTAGCTTAAGAATTAATTCACTTGTTCAGTAGCTACTGAAAGCATGTGATAGAACATCCCCCAGTTCCCACTGCTTTTGGTTAGAGCAGCCTGATTTTGCACAGACTGACCAGTTCTAGCTAAAGGAGTTAGAAGTAGGTGTATGCTCTGGCCCTTCAGCCCTTCATTTTATCACAGTCATGGCTTGGCCTCTCTTACCTTGAAGCCATCCAAACCTAATACCACTGGAACAATTTTTTTCTGCACTAACACTTCTTTTCCTTTTCTGTTGTGCCTTGTCTCTTTGCTGCTCTGATTCTTTTGGGACCACCACAATACAGTTTTGCTTTCCAGGTAAAAAACAATTCTGCTTACAGAATTTTACTCTTGAGTTGAAACATGACTGAAGACAGATTCCAAGCAGTGCATTTTTAAGGAAAAAATGTTAATTCTTTTAGGACTTTAAAATGTTTCCCTTGTCTAGAAGGTGTTTTCATAGATTTCTGATGGCCTGTTACATTAAAGGAAGCAGAGAAGTTATACCCTTTAATATACAACAATTTTGCAGGCTCTTAATCCACAGTTTTGACTTTTGAAAATGCAAAATATTTTATGTTGTTACAGCAGTCCCAAATTGAATACTATTTAATTTAAACTTTTGAACTTTCTATTTGAGTATTGATTTCCTTGTTCTTACTTCATCTCTTCTTCTTCTTGCCATCATATTCCAACTCTAATTTAAGTATATCATAGACCATGATCTTGTGATTACTATCATCATACATGTAAATTGTCATTAATATTTAATTTAGAACAGTCTCTAACTTTTATCTGAAATAGGTTTTCTCTTCTAGTACAAGTAGTATATATTCTAATACTAGTTGGAACAGAGAACTATTATTTTCTTTAAAAATTATAAGGAAAAATAGTTAGAAAATAAGGAAGACTTAGCACTTCAAAATCACCAGTAAAATTGATTTTATTTGTGTGGTTCATTTCAAGTAAAAAGGGAAAATTTTAAATGCTACATAGGCAGAAAGACAATTTCTTTTAGTTTGATATCACTCAAGCCAAACATAACATTAGATACAGTGAGAGCATCCATATTAGAGGAATGAAAACTCAGAACAATCCGAATCAAAAAAAGTAAAACCGTGGAAAGTGTAAGTGCTATGCAGACAACACCCTGAGGACACAAAATGCCAAAATTTCATCAATTACATTCCAATTTCCAGTGTTTAAGCAGTATGTCAACAGCACTCAGCAAAATGGCTTCTCCAACAACAGTGCATGTATGTACCAAACTGATGCATGCAGGTGACCAGGACGGGTCGGATGGGGAGCAGTGTTAACCTGTGGGGCCTTGAGGGGGTACTTCTCTTGGCAGTTCTGCCAGAGGGAGATTTTGGAGGAGATGATGCTCACAAGTCCAGTAGGATTAGTTATATTAAGGTATCCTTGTTCTGAAAATCTTGCTATGGATATACAGTATGTATGAACTACTAAAAACTTGTTTTGTGTGTCAGCTTACTTAGAATATGTGTGATAAAAGCAAAAAAATAAACAGTAATTATTTCAGTATGCTATTAATATTTAAACTTTGTTTAGAAGTCTACTTCCTGGAAAATAAAATTACAATTAAAAGATTCTAACTGACTTTTCTAAGGATCCACTGCATCTCTTAGATTTTTTTCCCATAATTTCAGATTTTTCAAAAAGATAATAGTTATATGTTAATGTCTTGACAACTTCATGTATAACAATCTACAGTGTAGTTACTGGGTACATTTTTAAAAGGACAGTAACATTGTTTTTACCATGTGAATATTTCACTCCAAAATCTCTAATTTACCATATGGCATTTTATTCTATGTTTTGGCATTCTGAGAGCACATCCTGATTACAACTTCTAGTAACAATAATATCCAAATATTGAAGACTATTGTTTGCTCTGGGAATTTTTAAGGAAGATCTTAAGGTTTTGATTTATTTTTCTCCTTAACTACTTCTTCCCAAAACTACCAAGTGCATTATTTGAAGAGACATTTTGAGGTATATCAAGGGAAACATAACCCCTGATTTAAACTCTTCCAACATTATGCTTTGACGAAAGATTCAGAGTTCTACACAGTGTATTTTGTGAAAAGCTATTAAATTTGGTCTTTAAATTATGATTGCGTAATTATGCAAGCTAACCTTTGCATTGTCAACATTACAAACCAGTGTTCAAACAAAGTGAAATTTAAATCTGGCAAACTATTCAAAATTACTTCATGAATTCTGCCAGTAAGTTTTACAAATCACTAATGATGTTGTTTCCACAAAAAAATCATTCCGACTGTCTTTAGAAAATGACAGTCCCATGCTTATCTGATAAGAATATGCTGTATTTATGATTTGAAGGTAGACTAGACTAGTAAAATATGATAGACCTGAGCATCCCAGTAAAATAATTACTTAAGAGAACAGAAATAGGAGTAAATGAGAATGATATACCAGAGCGATGTCCTGACCTATTGATGCATTTGGCTTGTATTCATAAAATGTTTTGGATATTTCTTCTGCTTTGCACAAAAATTCATTGCTAATGCTTTTAAATTAAAGCACAAGGTATAATGTATAAAAAGTAGCAGAAATGACACTTGCTATTCGTGGCTTCCAGATGGAATGCATGATGCTTGCTCTTAATGGACTAGCGGGTCGTAATTATGGTATCTCTGATTTAACTGGTGAAGCATTTTGGATTGTGCACATTGGTTTTACACTTATATAGATAAATCTATAGGCACAATTTTTTTGCCTTTTTTTTGTTACACAAAGAACAAAGCACAGGGTAATAATATCTTACAGTCCTGAAAACCCACTTTCATATATATGTGCATGCTCCAATTCAATATCTAGAACATTCTGCTTTTCTGACAGCACAAAAATATCAAGTTAAACACATGGTGCCTGAATATTCTTCAAAAGTATTTCTCAATTATTAATGTTAGTAACTTACTTTGCACACTTACTGTATACAATAAACTCTTAAACATTTAAAGCCTATTTAACTGTATAAAATTCTACAAATCATATCCTTACCATTGCTTTTGTTTTGCTCTTTTTTTATGACTTGGTCTTCATGAGCAGCTCACAGAAAAGGTAACGTATAATATTTTAGAAAAATTTACACATTTCCTTTCTCCAGTTGAAAACCAGTATATCAATACTGCCTACTAATTAGCATTTTAAGCATGTGGGTGAGAAGAATAATCTCTAAAATTGTTTGATATAAAACCTACAGTGAGCTTGTAACATGGTAAACTTAGGAAAAATATGCAAGACTGAAATGGGAAGCCCTATATATATATTAAAAAAAAACCCAACAAACCCAAAACAGCCCAAACAAACCCTCACCTTTAATGATCTGCAGAATACTTTAAGATTCTCCATAGGTCCAAACAATCTTAAAAAAAGAAAGTCAGGTTTACACAGTGGATGAATACCATTCATTCTAGAGAATGAATGCTATTTATTACCATTGGAAGTTTCCTAGAGAATTCTAGAGAATGAATGCTATTTATTACCATTGGAAGTTTGTTTTCAGGGGCAAATAATTCTATTATGCAATCCCTGTGAATACAGAAAATAACACTTTCTTAAACCGTGATTACCAGATCTAAATAAAAATAGAAAAACCCCCACAGAAATACTGTATTAGTAGAAAGTATAGATTGCTAGTATCTAGGTGACATGAGGCTTATTGAAGTGCTGTTTTTAAGGGGCAAGACTCAACTACTTTTTAACTGCATTTGGTTAACGAGGTAGATCTGAAACTGCCTTAATTGTTATATTCTAATTTTCTTTCAGATAAAGCTTTATTATTACCTAACTGATAATAAGTTTTAGAATATATTATTTGTTACTATGCTTAATTTTTCTTTTATGTCTGCTGTAAAGTATGATAGGAGAGATATTTTTTTATCTCCCAATAAAAGCTTTTTTTTATTTGCTTTTCTTTAAGGAGGAAGAAATTGTTGATTGGTGGAGCAAATTTTATGCTTCAATAGGAGAATATGAAAAATGTGGACAGTACATTAAAAAAGGATATGACACTTTAAAGGTATTGCACAGGATAAAATACGTTAACATATTTCAGAGTTTATAGGCCCTGTTTAAAACTGTCACTATTTAAATTTTAAATACTCTTCAAAATTTAACTATACATGATTTTCTATAAAGGTTCTTTACTAATTCATATTAAAACATGAAGGTTTTAAGAAGATACCTTGGCTTCTTTTCTACTTAACTACACTTATTAAGAGATGTATTAATAGTTTAATCTCACCTTCAGTCAAAGGAAATTTTACTCTTGACTTCTTTGGGTGCCAGGCAGATCCTAAATAAACATACACATTAAGAAAGTATGAGCACAGAGAATCAGTACTTTTACTGTTGGCTAAAATTTGAAGTGAGACTACTTTCATTTCTTATCTAATACAGCTAACAAAGAAAGTAAAGATAAGCTTATGACATGCTACTTACTCTGGTTTTAACCAAGCCTAAATGAAGCTTTATCATAGGTTCTCCAAAACATTGCATTTGCTCCCACTTTGATATAAAAACAGTTCCAGAAGCTTTTATTCCCTAAAATATTCCACCAAACATAAAATGCTTTGTAGTGCCACTACAGCCAAACTGATGTATATGATAATTGCTAAACTTCCCTTTTTTCTTTTTTTCAGGTCTATGACTGTGAATTGGAAAAAGTACCTGAATTCAATAACTTAACAGATTTCTGTGATACATTTAAACTGTACAGAGGGAAATCTGAGGAGAGTGATGATCCATCAGTGGTCGGGGAATTCAAGGTAAATTTCAAATGATGGGCAACTAACAAATGCTGGTTGCAGTCTTTTGTATGTAAGTGGTTATTTAAGTAGATCTACATTCAAGCATTTCAACTACGGGTGTGTGCATTAGTAGGGGCAACAGATATTCATAACTACTTAGCTACAGGCCCATCTTTTTCAAGAAAGGTACTGCTACACATTGCTCACGCTAGATGTGCTACATGTTAATTGAAAAGAAATATAATTCCTGCTAATGTAACCTTCCCCGGTAACCATGGGACAGAACCTTCCCAGGTAACCTCTCAAACAGGACTCAAATTCCAAGAAGCACATTTTTAGAATTATTTTGGAAAGGTATTTTGTACTATTTCTATGCTTCTGTGATTTTTATAGATTAATGTAGATAAAACTAACCAACTAACCAATCAAAAATCTTCCAAACCTTGAATGATGTTTTTGGAGAGAGAAACAAATACAAAGTATTTGTTACATATTCTTAGCTGGAGCAAAACTGAGTAATTGTGTTGACATCAAAACGGCTGAATTGAGTTAAATTGTCAAAGGATATAGCCTTGTCTTTTTAGTCTTATCATCCAAAACCCACTAAAACAAAACAAAAGACTTGTAAGTCACTGTGGATCAGGCTATAATTTCGCTATTATTATATAAAACAGAGTGTGTACGCGTAGGACAAATAAGAAAAAAAACAGACTTAGCAGAGTGACTTTTCCACATTTATCTAGACCAAGTCTTTATACCATTTTCTAGGGATCGTTTAAGATCTATGCGTTGCCGGACGATCCCGCAATTCCAGCTCCTCCGCGGCAGTTCCGGGAGCTGCCCGACAGCGGGCCCCAGGAGTGCATCGTGAGGATCTACATCATCCGAGCCCTGCAGCTCCAGCCCCAGGACAACAACGGGCTGGTGAGGCTGTTTGCTTTTGTCTGGCAGCTGACTGCTCACCTATACTTTCAATAAAGTTAGTCTTGATAGCTATTTCTTAACAGTATTCTCTTTTTTCCTTATTTTAAATAGTGTGATCCTTATATAAAAATATCTCTAAGTAAAAAAGTAATCGAAGACAGAGATCATTATGTGCCTAATACCCTCAACCCAATCTTTGGCAGGTAACATACTTTTTTTGTATTTTCAATTTATTGTATTTTAGAATGTTTTCCTATTTTTTTAAGGTAGATCATTACTTGAAACATTCAGTGCTCTATTCATAATTATATACTGACAGTTAATTGTGAGTAAAATTGCATGTTTTTCTTTGAAATCATTGGAAAACACAGATGTTTGGCTAATCCATAGATTTTCTTTGTCATGTGGGTAAATCGCACAAAGCAAAACAATGTATAAAAAAATATCTTAAAACCAGCCCGTGTAGGCATATAAGGATAAAAAAATATACTTATGGAACATGGAAGAAGTTTTAACTCTGAAAATTAGATGCATCTCACAAGTAATCAGCTTAGCATGCATTCCCAGTACATTGGTCTTTCCATCAAAGGTTAATGACACCACTGAAATATATAAATAAAAAATACTAGTTAGGAATGAAAAGTTACATCATCTGCATAATTACTGTGAAATTCTGGGTCTGGTTTAGAGTTGTAGGAGGATTTTGAAAACTTAGAAGGTTCAGAGAGGGGGACTAGAAGGATTATAAAGGGTTTGAAAAGCATAATTTGCAGTGATGCGCTACAGGTTTTCAATTGTTCAGATTGTGCAAAGAAATAGACAGCAAAGATTCCTGATTACAGACACAAAGTAACTTCCTTCCTCTGTCCCAATTCACGCTAATGCACAGAAAACATCTAAGTAATACACTGTGCAGAAAGGAAGGAGGTAATATCCAGAGGAGTAAAAAGGAAATTATTTAAAATTTCAAATAGAAAATGGAGCATGAAAGATAACTGCTGCTAGATTTATCAGCACAGGAAGCATCCTTTTAATACCTTCTAAAGGCTATTGCTCAAAGATAAACTAGTAATTGCTTTTTTCAATTTGTATTTTTAAGTTCAAAAATAAGAAGCATTTCTCAAAAGAGCCTAAACAGGGAATTTTTATGTTTAGAATGTATGAACTCAGCTGCTTCTTGCCTCAAGAAAAGGATCTGAAAATTTCAGTCTATGATTATGATGCATTGACTCGTGATGAAAAAGTGGGTGAAACCATAATTGATCTGGAAAACAGATTCCTTTCTCGTTATGGATCTCACTGTGGCATCCCTCAGCAGTACTGGATGTAAGTAATTTTGTCTGTTGAAAATTTTAATCTGTAAGACCTTGTACCCAATCACTAAAAAACCCTTATTTCTATAGTTAAAAAACAATGCTGTGGCTTCTCAAGGGTATTTGTTGTGCTTGTTCTATCATCTAAATTCCAAGTGAAGCTGTAAAGCTTCAGAACAGCTTTCACTGAAAACCATAAAATATTTTATTTTATTTGGCATCAAATATTTTAATATTTCCTCAATACAGTAATGTGCGTTATTTCTGTCCGGCGAACTCACACTTAGCAGATATTTCTGACCTATTGTTGCAAGTAAATATGAAAGCATCTGTGAGTGCAAATTATTTTGATACATAAAGAAAAATATACTCTGTCTTGGAAGGTAATTGAGCTGACACAAAATTATGTCACTGTACCAAACTCCAGAGCCCTCAATCTAGGCAGTTACAGTACTGCTCTTTCTGAGCTAGTTTAATAAATACATTTTACATGATGTGTAAATACCCTGAAAGGTGAATAATTTTAGGATGTTTCTTTTGCTTTCATAAAAGTTCAGGTGTGAATACCTGGCGTGATCAACTAAAACCCACCCAGTTATTGCAAAATGTAGCCAGGTTTAAAGGCTATGCTCCTCCTGTCCTCTCTGAAAATGGCAGAAAGATTAACTATGGGGGCCAAGACTATACTTTGGAGGAAGCTGGTGAGTTGTATCACTTACTTTATATGTATGTCTTAAATTTACATTGATAAAATATAAAACTTTCCAGTTATTTATAGAGTACTAGAAAAATATCTTTGATTATTCTCCCAGTTGAACACACTTTTATGCTCAATTTTCAATACCTGTTTTTATATTTTTTTAAAGTTCAAATGCAAATTCTAGTTCATAAGCCCCTGTTTTTATCCCATTTCTTTTATTTCAGAAGCTAACAAAATCTTGCATCAGCATCTTGGTCCAGGTGAAGAGCGGTTAGCCCTTCATATCCTCAGAACCCAGGGTTTGGTACCTGAACATGTGGAAACAAGAACCTTATATAGCACTTTCCAGCCCAACATCTCCCAGGTACCGGGAACTGGCTTAGTTATGATTTCTCAAAAGCAGAAATGGAGCATTCCAGAATTTATGTCATGTTGCTAATGGTGTGGTATCTCTCAGGGGCAACAGGGCTACAAATCTTTATTGCTTGGCTTAAAATGTAAAGCAAGTTAGTCTGGAAACATAACAACACACAGCTTTTTAAAGAAAGTTTCTGTAGAAACCAGAAAACTTACCTGAAAAATTAAGGGGCTACAAACCTATATGCAACAAACAATCCCTCATGCATCTTTTTTAATGCTATAGGGAAAGCTGCAGATGTGGGTGGATGTTTTCCCCAAAAGCTTAGGACCGCCAGGCCCTCCATTCAACATCACTCCCCGCAAAGCCAAGAAGTGAGTATCCCCACACACTGCATACCCTCTGGCAGCCTTGACAGAGCAATCCAAATCTCTTGCCCCAAACATCTCTCTTAGGTATATCTTGCGTGTGATCATCTGGAACACCAAAGATGTCCTTCTGGATGAAAAGAGCATCACAGGAGAAGAAATGAGTGACATTTATGTGAAGGGGTAAGAGCATTCTCTCATGTAACACTTCAAATTAATAACATTCAGAATGTCCTGGGAATACCTTGACCGTGGGTTTCAAATATGATTTGGTTCAGCCAAGTCAAATGCTAACCTCAGAGAAGTAGAGAAGTGTTATGAGATAAAGCACAGCCAGTTAATGTGTGGTGAAAGATCCCAGAATTTCATCCCTTGAGATGGACAGCAACTGAAAAGGCAGAGAGTTAGCTCTGATGCTCCATAACTTGGATTCTTAATTTTTACATTCTCTGGTCTTAATATACAAAAGCAATCGAAAACAGAGAAATATACTACCAGGCAGATCTAATTTCTCACTAAAAAAGAACTCAGGAACTCACCGCTGATACAGCACTGGTCTTAGATCAGAAATTCAGTTCAGATGTTCCTATTTACAGTGCCAAGTTGGAACCAAACTGTAAAGGGGTGTGAAAAACTCCCCAGCCTTCTGTGAGCAATTCTCACAGCTTGTCTGCAACGCCTTAATGACACAGTTCCAGTACAAACAGGCACCAGTGTTGTCTCACCAGACACACCTCTCCATATTTTCAGATGGATGCCTGGTAATGAAGAAAATAAGCAGAAAACTGATGTCCACTACCGATCATTAGATGGCGAAGGGAACTTTAACTGGAGATTTGTTTTTCCTTTTGACTATCTCCCAGCAGAGCAACTCTGTTTAGTTTCCAAAAAGGTAAGTATTTCAAAAGATTTCAATGCTTAGAATACAGATTCTGGTGAGCCTGGTAATTTGTACCTACACATTGAAAGAGACAGTTTGGCTCAGTTGCATATACTTTCTCACAGATTCATTTTGCCTTTGGGCCAGGAATAGCTGGCAACAACAGCAGTCTGCTTTTAAGATTAATACTTCCACCAACCCCAGAATTCACAAGTACTAGCAGACCCCAGCTTTGAATTTCCATAAGTAATTTTTAAAGGTGCTTGGTATTTGTTTTTTAAAATTTCAGGAACATTTTTGGAGTCTTGACAAGACAGAATTCAGAATTCCACCCAAACTGATCATTCAAATATGGGATAATGACAAGTTCTCCTTAGATGACTATCTGGGTAAGATTTTGAATGAAAATAGTTACTGTTGTCTCAAAGCAGGATATCAAATGGAACAATTTGAAATTATCGCATAAGGATTGCATTTACAGTGAGACACTGAGCATGGAAATATACTCCAGCTTTCCTTCACAGTACAGTCTTACTGAATGAATAAGTGTTCACTCAATAAAGGCCTACTGGCAGGTAAACCACGATACTTTTCAGTCAGGTAAACCCTCTCACAAGGCACATGAAATGATAATGTGCATGAAAATTTACATTGCTTCTTTCTTTAAGTAAAATTACTTAAACAAGACCACTTCAGTTCTAAATAAGAGTATTGACAATAGCACATATTTTAGGTTTAAGCAATCTACTTCACACTGCTATTAATCACTACCTCTCCTAGAGATACTGCTCTGCACAGGATTCTCTGCCCTGCATTAAGACTGCTCCAAAGTCTTTAGCTTACATACCAACTATATACGCCTCAAAATATGAAAACAAGTAGTTGATTTATAACCATCATTAAAGTTTGCTAAATTATACATTTAACTGTCAGAAATTACTTATTACATTGCTGTATTTGGGTATTTTCCATTTAGATGTGTGTGGATAAAACCCCTCTATTAAAAAATCAAACAATCTTGCATTAAAGAAGGAGGAGTCCAGCTTGCTAAATCAAATTTATCAACACCAGCAAGAGGGACTTAAACACAATGTGTCCCACTTCCCTGCCTCACAACATCTTTAGACAAACAAGAATATCATGTGTCTGTTGATTGCCTTTCCTGTAGTTCCTGTATGTATATGTTTAGAGACAGCAAGGGTTGAGCTGCTGTGCCGTGTGGTTGGTTGTGTTATGCAGTGTTTGTTTTTGTATCTGCCTCGCAGGCTTTGTGGAACTTGATTTACATAAAACAATCATTCCAGCAAAGGTTCCTGAGAAGTGTAACATAGACATGATTCCAGAATATAAGGCAGACAGTTCTCAGAAGGCTCCCAGGACTGCCTCTCTCTTTGAACAGAAATCCATGAAAGGATGGTGGCCATGTTACGTTGAAAAGGATGGCTCCCGTATTTTAGCGGTAAGGTTCTTACTTCTTTTAAAAGTACTTCAGACGTGCTCACCTTACTTTTCAAATTACAAAGAAAGACTGTAAAGAGTCTCCCACTTAGCTGTTAGCTTTCAGTGGATAGACAGAGGAGGGGTAAATAGGACATTCCATGTACAAGTTCAGGAATTTGGTCCAGGAACAATTTTTTAGTTTAAAATGTGAGTGTAGTATTTCCTTTATGTAGTTTGTTGCTAACTTTGTTTAACTTGAAAGACTGTGGTGCCAGGTTGAGTCATGCTATCTTGCCAGAGCAGCTGATGCAGTCCTGTGAATGAATGAATAGCCTCAAGCTGTGCCAGAGGAGATTTGGCTTGGACATCAAGAAAAATCCCTTCACAGAAAGGGGTGTTAAGCATTGTAATGGCTGTACAGGGAGGTGGTGGAGTCACCATCCCTGGAGGTGTTCGGGGAAGGACTGGACCTGGCACTTAGTGCCATGGTCTAGTTGACAAAGTGGACTTGGTGGTCTTAGAAGTCTTTTCCAACCTAAATGATTGTGTGATTCTTTAATTTATCACATTATTGCTCAGAAGAACATCAGAGACATCCCAAATACATTAAAGACTAAAGGAAAGTGTTTAAATACGAAGGATTTTTGTACACAGCAAACTAAATCTCTGTACTGAGAATCCAGACCAGTGATTGTGTATGCAATTAGAAGCCCCAAAGCATTCTAACCTGTTTTACAGAGAATATAAATGTATATTTATCATTTGCAGCATATTAAGCCTTTCAAAGGTGTCTTCTTCTTCTTCTTTCTAATGTTTTTGCTTTAAAACTTTATTACTGGAATTTAATAAATGAGGAAAAATATCCAGAAACATTTACGAGCCATAGCAATATGAAAAAATAGATGCATGGTCATTCGGAAAATATGCAGTCCTTGGGTTGCTCTTGAAAGAAGAGAAGAATTGTTTTTGTTTTGCCAAATTGGAAAAAAAATTATAGCTTAGAACTACAGAGGAATTAGCAGAACAATATTATGTCCAGTGATTTGGTTTTTTCTATGTGTCTTTTTCTGATCCTGTGTTGTGACACTGTCATAGTACAGAAATCAGTGTATTTTGAGGAGGAAATCGCAAACACAGATGTAACCATGAGCTGATCCCAGCTATTCTGTGTAAGTACCAGGCAAGTCCTATTAGTGCAATTTCAGTAAGATGCTTGTCTTGTGCCAATTTTTCCTGAAGGGTAAAGTTGAAATGACATTGGAAGTTGTCAATGAAAAAGAAGCTGAGGAAAGGCCAGCTGGTAAAGGAAGAGATGAACCCAACATGAACCCCAAACTAGATCTACCAAAGTAAGATATTTTTATCCTTGTAGCTTTAGAAATACCCAATATCTAGGTATTCTGATGAATGCAGTAATATATTAGTCATCAGTTGTCCTTTGCAAAACTCCATTTATAAAAGCCAATCTTGTTTCCTCCTGCAAGCATTAGGATAAAATGCAAGGTGGATTCAGTACTAATGGCACATGTTTACTGCAGCTGCTGTCTTGCATTTCAAAACTGTGTTTTCTTCAACCTCCAGACCAGCATGTTTTAAAGTGTTATAATCTCATGCTTAAGTATTCCCTGGTCTTAGAGTATAAATACTTACTTCTTTCAAAATGCAGCCGGCCGGATACTTCCTTCCTTTGGTTTACAAATCCCTGCAAGACCATGAGATTTATTGTGTGGCGCAGGTTTAAATGGCTCTTCATTGTCCTCATCATCTTGCTGATCCTCCTCCTGTTTGCTGCAGTGTTCCTCTATTCTCTGCCGGTAAGAATTTCTGAATGTTACTGTTCCTCAGCTGTGGGATGAGCTTAGACAGGAGTCATCAACAGGATCCACTCCTGACTCAGACAGTCTATCACCTCCGTCTTGGCAGGAGATGGGGATTATATCCTTAGAGCTATAAAAAAATTCAGCTGATTTTTATTGAGAAACAATTAAAGTTTAGGTTAAAACTAACCTATTAATTAAAGATGGAACAAGTAACTGCTTTAGAAGAGTTAATAACCTACACAATTAAAATAGCTAGTAGTTGGCCTCTAGTCTACATTAGTCTGAAAAAAATTACCTGTTTTCACTGTATTTTAACTGAAATTACCACACCCTAAATACATTTTGATCCGTTTTAATATTTAAAATGTCTTTTACAAAACTGCACTGAAGGATTTTGTGTACATCTTTTTACCTCTCTTGTTTCTTCCTCCTCCCCCAACAGAATTATTTGTCAATGAAGATCGTGAAACCAACGTCATGAAGATTTTTTACCTCATCTTTTTAACAGTGCTGAAATTTCACCCTAGGCTGTGGACCAAAATCAGCAAGTGTCTCCATCCCTTGTATCTCCTTGTATTTAGAATGGTAAAATGATAATTAAGACTTTCACTAACGTTATCCAAGGTTCAAGAGGTCATGGAAGGTATTTTTTAAAAACAAGGAATAACCCACAATCCCCCTTTTTTTTCTTACTTCAGTGGTATCTATACTAGTAAAGTTCTGACTGCTTTTAAAGTGGATTTTTCATAAAAATCACTCAGAGGATCTGCCTGCTATTGCAATCTCTGGTTTTTAACAGATACTTCCTTTTGAGAATCCTTTTGTTGGGCACACTTTGAAACTCTGCATTTTAAATTAAAGGAAATCAATCACTACTTACAATTATTTCTACCAAAGAAACATCACAGTGCAATCAAAAGGTTATACATTGTTTCTAGTTCCAAAGTTTTCATCATCATGCTGCTTTAAATTCTTATTTACCATGCTGTAGAATTGACAACACTATACATGTATCCTGACAAATTCATAAATATAGAAATGAATTATACATTGTATTAGTATATTTGTACATTGTACATTAGTATAATGACAAAATTTTAAATAAACTTATCCACAAGTAAAATGCAAGTTTCCAGTTTTCTTCAACTATTACAAAACTAGAGTGTATTAGGACTTATGTAGTGTCTATCAGAGGATGTAATGTCACAGACCTGGAATTTAAGGTATTTTTCTGTTATCTGTACAATGAAGAATAAGGAAATACTTCTGTACAAAGTTCTTATTAAGTTATTCATTAATTAGGAAATTAATAAAGAAATATGTTGACTAGTTTCACCATACTCCTTGTATTTAGAGATGATCATGAATCAAAACACAGGAGGCTACATGACCTGGAATCAACCCTCGTTTGAAATCTGATCTGCATATGAGAGGTATCTCATTTTGCCTCAGTCCCCTCTCCCAAGGCAGAGTAAAATATAATCTGCACTAAAAATCAGGTTATAGTCTGTGATTCTATCTCACTTTAATGGAGGGCTGACACAGAAGCACCTCTGAACATCCTCTGGTCCTGGAAATAAAGGAAATCTGCAGCAGAACCTGAAATCAGCATTTGGTGTGATTGTCACATTTTTGACTGGATAAAGATTTCAGCTGTCTTTAAAAAGATGTCAAAAATAACTACAAAAATTAATTAGTCTTTAAAAACTCCTGTCATTGTATTTAGTGACATATTTAACACTTCCTTGTAACACAGTACTGTAAAATAATAAGCATGTACTCGTTGGGCAAAATAAGTAATCTTATTTGGTTGGAGAAGTTGGGGTAAAGGTCTAACATTGAATAGCTTCCATCATGTGAAATCCCAGTGGCTAGAGTGGAGCAAGCAGCAGTCACCCTGTCGAAAACATAACACCACCCTTAGTTTTTTGTTGTCAAGAAACTCCCAAGCATTTTGACCCTTGAATGAGAGCTTAGAGCTGGAACTAATCACTATCCAGATGGATTGTCCCTCCACTAATGATGAAATAGCACTCCAGAAATAACCAGCAATTTGCATGAGCAAATGTTTGATCATCCACTATTAAAATCTGTCTCAATCAGTGCCATAAATCTGACAAACGGTAAAAATCACAGCAAACTTATTTTCATGCAAGACAAGAAAGTGTGTTGCTTCTAAGGGTTGTAATTAGAAAGCATTTAACTTCAAAGAGCGTGGAGCAGAGATCCAAGCAAGCCCGTTCACAGAGCATTTGAAGAGTGGCAGGTACTGCCCTTCGGAGTGGAGTTCACCCTCTTCCAGATGCCTTTTTGTTCAAGCGTGCATAGGCTTGATCATTTCACTTCAATAGGCAGTGCTATTAAAAACATAACTGAAAAGTCTGAGAAGCCATTCCATCTGCCAGCCTGCCTCAGTAACAAACAAAAGACAGCACATCTTCACGAGAAAGAAAAGGTGATCATTTATATTTACATATAGTCAAATCTCTAATCCCTGGTGCAGCTGCTGTGCATGACTCCAACTTGCAACAGGTTTTTGTCTAGCTGGAACAGTTACCAAAGGTTTAGCCCTGCGTCGGGAACAACTTGGTGCTGCTCTCACTGTGCATCTGATGACTGGGATGTTCACTTTGGCCAGTCCAGCTCTGAACCACTCCAGTTACCAGCAGCTGAGGCAAATGGCCTGTGAGGCCACAGAAAGGAGGGCAGAATGTAGATGTGCCTGCTACCAATCCTCCTTATTAAAGGAAATTACTTAACCCCGAGAATTCTTCCTTCTCCTATGAGTTTGTTTTGCCAGCCAGCTGGAACAGCCAGGGAAAGGCTAAAGTGAAACTGAAAGTGAAAAATGGATAACTAGCAGCAGTATGTCAAAGTCCTCCTGCCTCTGCATCACACAGGTTCAAATACCAGTGGCTGCACTCTTTGATGCATTCAGGTATCCAAGCAGCATATGACGTCCTATCATTGCTTGCTATAGTCACCCCAAACCCTGACTACTGGCATGGGCGGTAAGGAAGTTAACAGCTACTGTCCTGTTCTTTACAAAGAAAGAGTCATTGTGTAAATCAAGGCAAAATAGTTGAAGAAACTTGCACCTACACCAGCTCAGTGTAAAAAGACAGTAAACTCTGGCACACTTACAAGCTGTTCTTGCATTTCTTTGAACAGCCACAAGATGACATCCCAAGTCTCGTGTGTTCACAAAGGCCTTCCGTACTTCTGTTTCATCCCTACCCTAAATACACGGAGATGAACAAGATGCATTTAATAGTCAAGGGAAAACAGTTCCATCAAGTCCATTGCTTCTAAGTGTATTTGAAAAACACAGCTGTAAGCACTTTTGGGACCTACCTGTTATATACAAAGTGACTCCAAGCCTGGTCCTTACTCTACGCTGTGGTATCCACTCCCTGCCCCTACAAGCTTAAGAATCTATTTAGCAACTTGAGAGCAGTACTGAAGTGTGAAATGGCACCATTCAGTGCTGCGTCTTATGTCAATGCTAGCTCAGCTAGTAAATACCATGCAGCTTTTTACACAGTACTGGCCATTGCTCTGAGCTGCCATGTCATGGATACAGACAGGGACCTGAATTAGAAAGACAATACTCTAATGGAAAACTATCAACTTCTTTAAAAATTCATATGCAAAAAAGAAATACACATTTTATCTGTCGAATCTGACCATGCTCTGACCACAGTTACTCTTTGAAAAATTTATTTCCCTTGTAACCTTTACTGTGGCTAAGAGATTGCATTCACTGACAAGTGCAAGATGAGGAACACTGTAGGGAAAAAAACACTTTCCTGAAGCCTGCAAAAACTCTGAATGCATTGTAGGTGCTGATGAAAGACTCCAAGACAGTTCTGTTCCTTTCCCAGACCTACAAGGTGTCAGAACTTGCAGCAAAAAGCACCGGGGCATTGAGAACACAGCAGGAGGTACACAAACACCCGGAACGAGCACTGGCACTACCAGCCACCTCCCAGGGATCCTGGAGTGCCAGCACAGAAGGGAGTGGTGCTCACTGCATTTAGGAGACCTACCCAGGGGTGGTCAGCGAGCGACAACGAGCCTCCAGCATGCTTTACACAGGATCGGGCTGCTGCAGGGTGCCAGCACTCCCTTGGGCTCTGCAGAGCAAACCATTCCCTCTCCATTCCTCTCTGCAGCAGTGGTGCTGCCGCAGCAGCAGTGCCGGGAAGTGAGGGCAGCACGGTGCACCAGGCACGGCCCGGCACCCTCAGCCACGCACCGGATTGGGGTTTAAACCTTTCAGGGAGAGAAGTGAGCTGAACCTTCGCTCCTGTGTGATTCTTTCACTGTTAAGCAATTACGGTAAAACAAAAGAAGACACACTTGGCACCACTCTTTCTAGGAGAAATTGTGGACAGTCAGTACCACAGACAGTTGTATGAGGGAACCTGTCAGCCCAGGCCTTTGGAGATACTGAAGCTTTTGGTCGTGATGCAGGTTCAATGCCAAGCTGGTTGGCTGTAAAAACATACACATACTTCCAGAAAGGAAAAGATAGAGAACCAAGAGAGACTGGAGAGTTTATATAAACCTGAAGTGCTGTTAGGCAGTAATGGAACAGTTATAAATTTGCATCTAAGCACCTGAACTCACAGTAGTGCCTCTTCACACAGCTGTGTGTCTGTTGGGTCGTGTCACTGCTCTCTACAAAACAGCAGTTAGGAAAATTAATGGAGTTAGATGCATCATCAAACAGGAAACAATTAATAAACCCAGGCTATGTTAACAGTGTTCTATCAGTCATAACCCTCTTGTGTTCAAACCCTGCATTTTATTTTGCTACTGGTCTCAAAAAAAGGCACATGATAAATGAATAAAGATTCAAATGTGGATAATAAAAATAATCAAGCGCAAGCAAGTAGGATAAGGCTTCATGTACAAAAAAAGCTTGAGACATCAGCACAAGCCTGGAAAGTAGCAGAGCAACAAGGAAATAACCAGTGTCTAAAGTAGGCTACAGAGAGGTAGAGAACATAAATCAGATGCATTTCTTCAAGGACTGTATTAAAAACATGCACATGCACACTTGAAGATTTCTTCTCCACTCTCAAAACTTTCAAACTAAAAGCCAAAAGATTTACAAAAATGAATGGAGACATTTTAGAGCAGATTTTAGGTGACTGTTGGAACATACTGGCAGAGCATATTTAGTTTAATAGGGACAGAGAAAGCCTGCAATACCTTCCTGCATTGATGTATTAGGACAACATTATGAAATAAACCAGCTCTGATACTTCACTGCATCCCATCGTTGCTGAAATCCCCAGAATAGTATTCCACTCTAAGACAGCACTGTGCTTCTGGGTGGAGGATTATGCACTCACAGCTGTGAAAGATGTCCTTCCCTGTTGAATTCCCATGTTCTCTAGCCTAACTGCTTAGTGTTCAGCTTGTCAGATCAAATACCATGAAGAGCTGATCATGGACCAGCCTCAGAGTCACCGTTCCAGTTGGGCCATGGCTTCACAATGCACTGGCACTGGTGGCATGACTAACTTCAGGTATTTATTGCCATTCACTATCACGCTCTTGACTAACAAAATCAAAAGAAAAGGAGACACTACCGACCTTCCTACACCCGTTCTGAGTTTTTGTTTAGTGTGAGACAATCCTCTTATTTGCTTCCAGCCATAGTACTATGGGGTGTTGAAAGAAATCATGGGTTATGGCCTTGAGAAGGATGTCTTAAGCTGATGTAGTCATCAAACAAAATAATCTCAAACTGAATCGTCAGCTTTGCTACAAGACTCCACTTCAGGACTGCAGGCAAACTCAGAGAGACAAGAATACGTCAGCAGTACAGGAGAGACCCTCAGAAGATTTTATTCATTCACAGGACAAATATAATAAAGAAAATAAAACTAAATAAAATATAAAATTAAGGTAACAAAAAACTACTTAGCCACTGGCTCACATATGTACCAAAAATGAGGATGGACACTGCAAAGAGGACAACTTACCCGTTGAGGTAAAGAATGCATAGGAAGGCCAAGACTTACTCTAAATGTAAAAAACAATGAAGGTTCCAGCTAGCAGCAAAACATTAGAAATCATCTATCTTGGAGAAGGGCACCAGGCTTCTGCAGCAATCTGCAGATTCCTTAACACTCATTTCCATGTTTTCAAGGGGACAAACCTTGCAGAAGTATTTTTATATGATTCTGCCCTGCTTTTACTCCCAGAAACATGAAGCCTTTGTTTTAGCTGAGATAACTCCCTGGCTGAGAGCTGATAGCCCAGTTAATTAGCACCTTCACTCCAGCCCGAACACCTCCTGTGCAGTCACACAGCAGCCTCCAAAGGCACCTCCGGGACCAGCCATGAGCTCCTGCCCGGGAGCCCTGATGCTCCCTGGCCTGGCAGAGGAGATCCATTTCTGTGGGCTGCTTTCAAAGCTGAAGAGTTCCTGTTTTGAAGTAGGAGGCAGTCAATTAAACTTTTAAAACTAATCCTGCCCACGTCAGAACAGTCTAGCCCCAGATCTACACATTCTTCCACATAATCCACTTGCCCTCATGCAAAAACCTGCATGCATTATATATGAATAACTGCTACAATTAGAATATTAAGAAAGCTTAAAAAAGAAAAAAAAAAAAGAAAAAGAAAGAAAAAAAACCTATCAACCCCCACAGACAATTGTTTATGTAAGAAAGACAGGAACTGGAACACCTGGCAAGATCTTCTTTTGGTGTTGCCATACAGGGACTTTGTTACAGAGGAGTTATTCCAAGTTTTTTGTTATTTCTTGCCTTGAAATATCCTGAAACAAAATGGGATGGTCCCACTGTGCTGTGAGCTTAAACACACACACAAAGTAGACAGGTAAAAGCACTAAAAGCAATCAGTTCTGAGAAAGGATTTACTTTTACTTCAGTTGCACAAGTATATGTGGGTGTGTTTTTAAATAGACATAAGATGTCTCCACTCATCTTGCTCTGATCCATGCTGTGCCAACTTAAACCCTGCCAATGCATCTGAATAGTCAAACAAACGTCTGTCCCTCCCCAAACATCCACCATTCACATTAAATAAAACACATAACAATGGAGGGAAAATAGACCTGAAAAGAGCTTATTTCCAAATGCAAAGGTCTCACCTGAGGATAGCTATTTTCATGCAAATCTGAATTCTTCTTGCTCATATACATGAACCCAGAATTATCTGTTCAGTTAACATTCTTAGCTTCTCTTATGCAATTAAAAGGGAGGAGAAAATTAAAGGAAAAGGGAATGGAAATCCCCCAAAGCAATGAAAGAGAACCTTAGCTCTGTTGCTCCCAACTAGCAAAAAGACCCTGAAAACAAATTATTGCACTCAGGGCAATAAGGAGGGGAGAAAATGGATTGAAACCCCAAATCTCTCTTGCACAGCAAAAGCCAGGCCAGCCTGCCACATCCTGGGAGAGTCCTGCTGTCAGCACCAGGTTAGTGCCTGGTCTGCTCCTAGTCCCTTTTGGAGCACGGGGGAAATGCCTTCAATGCAGCCAGCCTCCAAATCAGTCTTACCTTTGCAAAGGTCAGGCAGTACAGCTGCTGATGCACCGCTGAAACGCCTTCCCACAGCAACTGTTCAGCATGTGGCCACCTGCTCCGTGAAACTTCCACTCTATTATACATATCCACTGCAGCATGCCACTACTGGCTCAAAAGCTGAGTTTCCAGTTTGGAAACTGGAAATACCAAATTTCCCCTCTCTTTTGTTGTTTTTTTTTTTTCTTTTTTTTCATCTGAATGCGACCGTTTTTCTTTTAATCCTGTGAAAATTTGCTGTGAAAGCAATTAAAAAGGGGTAAAGAAAAAAATCCATTGCCCATCCGTGAAAACACACACTTACTGGTTTTGCCACTAACAGCACTTCCAGTGAAAAGCAGAAGAAAGCTACCAGAATTGCCTGTGGAAACAGCAGTGACATCTAAACAAGCTCAGGGCAATGCTGGAGCTGTGACAAGCTCCCAGAGATACAGGCTGTAACAGACCCTGTATCTGTATAACAACACCTCAACTGAAATGTCAAGATCAATGAACTTCTGTTTTCTTTTTATGCATAACAAAGTTATTTAATTTTACCCCACTTGTGTTTCTTAGTTCCTTCAGGTAAGTACATGTCTCTGCAGATATATGTCTGACAAAGATGACAATTTTTAATTGATTTTAAAGCAAAATGGTGAATTTCAAGAAAAACTCAATTTTAAACTTATTTGTCTTACCTCATAACTCAGAATTACCCCATTAAAATCAATTATTTGGCATAGGACAGAATCACTGAGCAGCTGAAGGAAGAATATGTGGTTTAGAGAGGACTTGAGGGAAAGGGAGAATTTGACTAAAAAGCATTTGTAAGAAAAACATTCATAAACAATGGTGCCCTTATGCTACCAGAGGAAAAAAAAATTAAGTTAGCATTTGTAAAAAGCGTTATTGGTTTCCTCCTTTGTTTCCCTATTTATTTCACAGAACAAAATTTCTAACTACACATAAAGCTTGGCCAGAAAAGGTCTAAGAGGACATCATTACTTCTCAGGATGTTGAGGGCAGGCAGAGTCAGGGTAAGAGGAGTTACCAGGTCCCACAGCGTGCTGTTTAAACACCAGAGTAGAAGAATGACCCGATCAGGTCCCCTCATGACCAGGCTTGTCTCAGCAGACTCAGCTCGCAGGCAGCTCTGTTAATCTACAGAGCCTCCACTTCCCTTTGAACAACAATTGTCTTGTACTTAATGCAGAGAATAGCAGTGATAGCATGATGTATACCTGCTGAGAACAAAGAGCTCTGTGGCTAAATTTAATCATCATTTCCTCTAAATGTGCCAAACAATCCTGTGCTTTCATTGTGTAAACCATCTACAGAAAGTAGTGCTGCACCAGGTAAGGAATTTCTTAAAATATTTCAAAGTCATTAGTAGATGTTACTTTTACTGCGCTACCTGACTTTTATAACAACAAGATTATTTCAAACTCTCTGTGCTTCAGTTCACTTATCTACAGGAATTCTTCCTTCACTTCTCTGTCCTCTGACATGAAGATGGGAAGGGTCACCTTCATAGTGAAGGACAGCATATGCTAAATCCACATTCCTGTGTAATATCTCTCAGAAGTTATAAAGACCTGAATCGTGAACTTTACTCAAAATTTTCAGGAAATAATTTTGTCCAACACAACCCAAAGCTGGTGAAATTTTAGGAGACCTTCTTTTACAATGGATTATCTTACCTCTTGAAAAATTGCATCAGAAGAGCTGAACCATGTTCATTAGTTCTCCTAGTTAGGCATCTGTTGAATTTGGAAAGAGACTTTTTATCAATTCAGAATTCTGCCTGTGAAAGGCCTGAAGGGACTCTCAGGATCCTTCTGGTTTTGTCCTGAGCTCAAACCCACAGGTAAACTGTTCCAACACCAAACTGATATTCAAGTCTTTTAGCTTTTTTTGTCCCTAGGGCTCCATCTGCAAGCCCAGTTCCTTTGGTCTGGAAGAATGGACCACTGGATGCACTATTATCAGTCAGGTGTTCTCTTATCACCCAGCTACCTCAAGATAAAAGCCTTGCTGTTTAAAATGTAATCAGCATCCTTGTTTGAGCCCAGCCTGCATGCACTAAAAAGGGTTTGAACTCTAATTAGTGCCAAAAGCAGTTTTATACTTTCAAGTACTTATGGCACATAAGCAAGTGCTCATCTCTGAAGATGGAACATTCAGACTGGATTCATCACCTCCTACCTCTCTTCAGTAAAATTAGTCTGCAGCCTCACCCCGAGCATGTCAGGCACAGCTCGTGATGCCTCACTAGGCATCCTGGGAAATTCTCATCAGCCTATGGCAAGCAAAGGCTCATCTGCTAATTTTGTTCCTTCTACACAAACATTGTCTATGATTTCTGTGCCACAGGATCCACCCTGCACTCTCGGGATTTTAGAAAGCTAACAGTCATTCCATTTTGCTATGAAAGGAAAGTATCACCATTAGACTGTGCTAAGTAAGTGCTTTGCTAACAGGTAACTAAACTGCAGGCTTGATCTCACTGTCAGTGGAAATGGGTAAGACCCTCCTAGAGAGCATCAATAAATAGTTTGATATGTGTATTTTAAAACAGTATTTCCAGACACTAAGAGCACTGTTTGTCAAATGAAATATACTATGCTTTAAAATTTCATTATATGTATTTCAAGGGAAAGAAATTTCACTGCAGCAAAACTATTAAAACATTTCTGAGGTACAAATAACTCATCCCCAGTTCTTTTAGAAACTGCAAACAAGTAATTAGCCCTTCTGAACTCCAGAGTCTGCAGCCTGTAGCTAATGTGATGTTACTAATGCATTTATAAACATCAGGCTCCAAAGCCAACACTGAGATATTCCATCATAATTTAGATCTCTCATTAACTTCACCACCCTGACCAACATGCTGTCACTGGCAGAGTGTTTGACAGTTTACATTACCTGCAGACATGAGTTCATGTCAATTCAATTAAGAAAGATTAATTCCAGAACTGACAATGCATAAATATTTTTAAATTACACCTGGCCTTGTTGGCACTGCTTATTCCAAGACTGACTTTAGAAGAGAGAACATGTCTTTAGCCTCCTGGGCAGAAAGGAAAACTCGAAGGAAGGTGAAAGGAAGAATTTATTATGAATTCAGTATTCCATCATACTGTCCAATCTATCTTTCATGATTCCCCCTCCCTACCCCTCCCCCCCACCAATTAAACCAGCTTATTTCTCACTGTCTGTTACAGAATGAAAGGAAACAGGAAAGATTCGATGCAAACAGGCACTGCCAGAAAATTGCCAGCGACATCTTTATGGTGATCATTTGCTGACTGGTTTAGTCTACATTAGTTTACACTAATTTGTGTACATCACTGCTTTGGAAGGCATTCAGATACCATGGTGATAGACACCATATGAGAATGTAGATAGATAATATTTGACATTTATCTTCATGAACAAAGATCTGGGTAACTCCCCACTGATTGCACTTCTGATGAGTGAAGATAAATGTCACATCAGACTAAACCATCCAGCATTCTAGTGAAACACTCTTTCTCTTGGCTCTGATGTGTAAAAATATCCAGCTTCAGTGCATGTAAACAGGTTTAATTAAGTAAGCATCAAGCACACAGTGATAAAATTATTTCCTCACCATTATCAAACTGGTCACGATCCCAAGTAGCCAAATTTATTAAATTCTGGTCCAAGGTTTAATCTACTAGAAGCTTTCTCTGAGATTTCCATGTAACAATTGCACAGCCATTGCCTGAAAAGTGCATTTTAAGAAGAAAAACTCTCCTGTTCTAGTCAGTCGGTGCTGTACCCAAATAAACAAACCATTGAGAAAGCGAGCAGTCCCTCATGAGCATCACAACGATGCTGCTTTAGGGACCAGAGCTTTGTCTTTGTACTAAATTATGCTGAACTATGCAGATCCACTAACTCCAGTGCTGTTAACATTGGCTGATGCTAAACAAGGCAGACGTCCTTAGTGCAACAGGAGTGGGACTCTCCACTAAAACATCAAGTGGGAGCACAATGGGGAGCATTCAGACAGCAATGGGAAAGGCAGGGAGAGGTAACACACTTTTACTATTTAAAACCTGATGGCTCATCCCATGGACTATTTGTTCTGTCCTACTGAGTGAGCTTGGGTTAAATTAGGGTTAAATGAGAGGGAACTAGTCATGGAATCCAGAGCTACCTGACATTAGCATTCAAGATTTTAATGCTTTGATGTGACTTTTCTAATTTTTCTGCCCCCACAAGTTGAAAAGCTGAATTGAGAGGCTTGCAAGGTACCTTAAACTCATCAAATTTGAGTACTTCTATACTAGCCAATGACTTTTATACTAGCCAACATAAAAAAGAGACAAATACAGCAGAAGAAACAAATCCAGAATGTAATAATGGTTTCAAATACCTTCTAAGGTTCAGGTTTGAGTGGATATTAAAAGACTGAACCAAGTGTGTAAAAGTGGTGCTCTCATGTTTTGTTTTGTTTGTGGAGTTTTTAGTATTTTAGTATTTTTTAGTATTTTGTTTAATTTTGAAAGCCTGGATTGTATTTGTGAGAGTACTAATTGTTCAACACTTCTGTTATCATAAGTTATAAAAACAACAGATTTTCAGATTCTGTCATCATCTTATGGGAGAACTCTAACTTTTAGTTAGAATTTTAATTTTTTCAAAGGCTGATGATTTTTAGAATGTGCCAGGAAAAACAAAAAGTTTCAGAGGCTAGACCTTTTTAAAATCCCTTCAAAATTAAGACAGAGAAATGCCAAAACCCAAACAAGTAAACAAATCCCAAAGTCTTTTTATGTATTCAACTTCACCTCCATCTCCCAAAACCTAACACAACTGGGGAGGAGGGGGGAAGAGCAGTTCATACAGGGGGTCTTTGTATGAACCAGAGATGCTTCAGAGTGTCTGGAAAACAACATATATATATATATACATATTACAGTTCTCATTTATCCAATCAAGCTTTACTGTCACATACTGCATCCGACCTGGTCACTGCACACATCAAAGCTTTTTCACCAGACTGTTATCCTGTCTGACAAAGGCACCCACCTGTGGGCTTCCTGTTTGTGAGGAACATAGATTTGGCCTTTTGAGCACTAAAATTCATTAATCTTAGAAGAGCAGAGAGAACTACAGCTGAATACAATTTCTTTAGAGGTCTTTCTTTTGAGCAAGATTTAATGAATTTGTATTCTTAATTCCAGAAAAGTACCAAAGAAACCCGGGCTTACTGAAATTCTGTGAAAATAATTTTGAAAACAAAACCACCCGAGCTAATAGGTAGTGCCAAGTCATTAGAAATATCTAGCTGTACTAGGGAAGAAAAAAGGAATTAAAACCACCATTGTGCTCCTAGGAAATACTGTCCTTCCATGGAAATAACATTTCTGTGTGGAGTGGGAAAAGACAGTCATAAACGGCACTGAAGCCATAGAGGGCAATGTTTCAGCTGCATGGAAGTTATTAGCCAAGGAGTCACACTCCAGAAAAACAAGTGACAATTTCTGCAAGAGTTTTTGGTTCAGACACAGATGAATTTGTATTCTTTCATCTAATCTCCTAGGTTAACACAACAATTACTTCAAAATCAACACTAAATTAAGTTGAATTTTGAATCTCTCCAAATAACCAATTTGTAAACTAACTGTTGCTATTTTCTCCGATATCAGCTTTGGAGAGGATGGGTTTCAGATTGAATAAAATTTTGATGATATGCTGAATATATCTTTTGCCTTCTTTTTTTTTTTATTTTAACTAAAGCACCTTATTTTTCTTTCTGTCTCTCTCTCTCTCTCTTTTTTTTTTTTTTTAAAGTCACCTTTTTTTTCCAGTGGAAGGACAATAACCTTGGGAGCCAATGTACAAATTGTTGAGGCTTTTTAGGGGAAAGTTAGAAGAACTATTAAAATAACACTTTTTTTTTTTTTTTTTTTTTTAAATTTGAGAAGACATTCTCTATTCTCACTCTTTTTTCCTTTCTAACACAGCCATTTTTAGACAGCTGACTTGCTCAGTTATGCTGTCTTTCCCTGGAATATTGCCTTTACTGGAGCAGAGCCAACATCATCTCTTGATGTCTCAAAGTGAGGGGTGCTTACACTTCATTTCTGTCAAGGATCAACAACAAGGCAAAACTTGCACCTTTATGGAGTTGAAAACCTGCTGTTCTGAGTTTGGGGCTAGAAGTCTTGACTCATACCAAATTTTTCTTACTGCTAGTAACGTAGGATGCCTGATAAATCTCTTCTTTGATTCAAAATCTTAGAAGTGGGGTTTTTTAAGGACTTCTGAGTTCTAAGCCCTCTTGCATGTAATTTCCATTTACACTGCTCCTTCCACTGCACAGTCTGTGCAGGTCACACTGTTACTGTTCTTGCAGCCAGGTGAAAGAGGTTCCAGGCTTCAATACCCTGGGACAAGCAAGCGCAGAGTAGACCAGAAGGAATAAGGACCTCACAATTTTCATCCTTGCTTTAAGCTTATTTTCCATGATCACAATGGAGATACCCAGTGACCTTGGCATAGCAAGATCACCAGCAATCTAATCAGCATTTTCAGAAGGAGCCTATGGGCTGGGAATTGTTTCCTCCAAAGGCCTGTGTCAAGCAATTTGAAGAAGAATATAGACTAATTTTTTTTAGAGCTGAAAGAAATGTAGGTATACAAGTGCAAAAAACAGAAGAAAGCTCAAACGAAATGGAAAAACTTGTAAAAGTTGCATGATAGCTTAAGAGTTACACAAGAAACAACAAAGCCCGTGTGAGCAGTTAAATCCCAGTAATAACAGGAAGCAACTAGAAAATAAGAGTAGCCTGTGTAGAGTAGCAGAATAGGCAAAACAAAATAGTTTTTTTTAAAAAAAGAGCGAAATATCCTCCCTTCTGCTTGTTTAACTTTGAGATCTTTAGGCACAGCGCTACCACCTTATGTGCTTTTAACACCCATACTACAGCCCAAACTTCTGGACACTAGAGAAATAAACACTTCATGAGAATCCCAGTGTAGCATGTGGCACATGGTGCAGTACCAGAACAAAGAGGCCAATACACTTCAGGTGTCCTAGAGTTTGGTTTTGGTTATGGAGGGCTGGTTTTGTTCTGAATCTCTTTGAAAAGAACATAACCTACTGCATGAGCAGCCTCTGCATCAGGCAACACAGGACCTCCCTCTGAGATGTTTAGACCCCTCTACGTTTTCCTGAGCCAATCCAATACAACCACAGGGAAATCTAAATTCCCTGAAAGAGTCCATGAATGACATCAAGCATCATACTTCACTGCCAGATTTGAAAGCAGCTATTTCAATTCTGTATAGGCTTTATCATAATAGTTTGGTTTGGTACAGATATTTTTTCTTTTTTACTATTAACTGTAATAATTTCTGTGATAATTTCTTGCATTTATGTTTTTTAAATCTCAAAATATGAAGAAGTTCCTTAAATTAATACTGTCCCTCACATCTTAAACTATTTCTCATCTGCATGAGCCATATGTAAAAAGCATCTTCCAAACACAGACTATCTTTGTCATCTTTTTACAAAGTCCATTCTAGCCTCTGTTAAGATAACCAAGTTTGGGGGATTTTTTTAAATAAGAAAAATAAGTATTTCGTTACTTGTACTTCTCCGTTTTTAGCAATTTTCTTTCTATACTGCAGGCATGTTGTGTGTTTCTAAACATGCCAGAGAAAGAGCCAAATGTAAACAGCTGCATTAAAATATCACACTGATTAAATAACACCAGAAGACCTGGCCTAAAAGAAAATAGGCAGGAAATTAAAAGCCACATCTGACACTTCATCTTTTTAACTCAAACGGCTGAAAGAAGATTTAAAGGACAAAGCTTCTTTTATCTCTGAAATCAATCGGAGACACTGAAGAGTGAGACAGAAGGTAATAGACTGTCTGCAAGTTGTACCATTACAGTCACCTAAATAGTTTCCTGTCAACCTGGACAGGCAAGAGAACACTCAGGGAAATCCAGGATGCTGTAAGCAATGGAACCCTACACTCAGCTGCAACAGGCACAGCAATATTACTGATCATTAAGGCCATTAAATGTTTCAGGGCATTTAGAGGGCTAAATATATCTCTTCCACTGCACAATTCTATTCATTCTTCTACTCTCCTTACAGCACCACTGAGTGCATATCCTTTGTGCCCTTTGTTGGAAATGGCATGGCTCCGTTTTAAGAGCAGATGAAATGATTTCAAATGAATTTATAAATCTTTTCCAATTGAAAAGCATTGTCCTACTGAAGGTCCAGCAATTTCTGTCTGATGTATTTTGATGTTGCTGAATGGAACCTCCAAAATTTGGTAAATTTTACCTGCTCTTAAAGAAGAAAAACATAAATGGAAATTACAAGACAATTGACAGATGTAAGACTTGCTCTTTTTTAGAACAATCCAAGAGAGATTCTGAAATTGGTTGGAGCTCTCTGAAACACCACCATGGTATCCTTGGTTTCAGTGAACTAGAGGTTTGGAAAGCACTGATGACCACTGAGCTGGTGATCAATGAACATCCAAAGGTCCAGCAATCATCCAATCACACCAGTTGAAGAGAAATGATCACTTATCAAAGGCAACTAAGAAACTCGAGTCTTTATGTTAACAGTTAAGATTTCTTAGATGCTTCTAGCTGAGCAGATAACCAAACAAGAAACCAGTTACCCCGGTGGAAAGCTGATGCATTCTGCTGACTTGTTTCATAGAGAGGTGACAAGAGGATATAATAAACCACAAGGTGTTGCCTTGAACCATAAAAGATTTGCTAAGTGGAAGTGTTGCCCTAACAGTTAATGGACTATGAAGAACTATCCAAAAGGTTATGGGTGAGCTGAACTTTCTCCTTAAGTAGAAGACAGAAATCAGCCTTCATCTGCCTTTGCACTTCTCTGCTGTAGGAGATCTTCATCCAGAAGTTGAGAAGATTACAGACACATGGATGACATTAAGGAGTTGCAGTGGATGCACTTCTGTGGGGATGAACAAGGAGGCACAGGGCTGAAATTGAAGTATCCATGGGTGCTTTCACATTGGTGTCCAGAGGAGCCTGATGATTGCTGGGTATACACAGTACTGAGTGGTGTCCTCTCCAAAAGGGCAAAGGATCATGATGTGTGATGCTGCTGAGAACCACAGAACTTGGTGCACCTGAGAAGCAGAAAGTGCTGTTCTGGGACAGAAATGCATCTACCCCAAAAGCAGAGCACTTGGACTTACCTTCACCAAAAGTGAACTAAGAAGAATTAACAGATGACTGACACAAGAGAAGATTGACAACCAAAGCTATTAACAGAATTTTCTTCAAGTTTTGTGTTTGGGATTTTTCCCCAGCAGGCATTTACATGAGCTGAAGACTGATGATAAAATAGCAGCACATAATAGTGGGACCAAAATCTTTATGATTTCTCTACATGAAATTTATTCAGCAGAATGTTTTATCCTGCAGGCAGCTGAGAGGAATTGTGATAGATACACTCCTCCTGCACAAGAACGTGAGGGATAGAAGAGCATGAAAAAGACCACTACTTTCATGTGAAGGGCAAAAAACTGGTCAGTCTCAGGAACAACAGCACTGCACACTTGCAGTGTTAATATACTTACAGACTATCACTTCCAAAAGAACATAGTTGGGTCCAAGTATCAGATATGATAATGTAGGATCCTGTATTATGTAGCTATGACCCCAATGGCACATACTAATAGTTAAAAAGATGAAATCTAAAATATTATCACTCTCACAGAAAATACGAAATGAGTAATTACTAGCACTGTGACCAGACAGGAAACAAAACCAGAAACTCTGTCTTGAAAACAGAGAAGTCAGAAGTTCAAAAGCAGAGAACAAAGGCCTATTAAGAGTGAAGACCTGTAACCCAAGCAAGAAAAGAGGGCACAACTGTCAGGAGAGGCCAGCAGCTAAATGAAAACAGGCTGAGTAAAGACCAACTGAAAACAGGATACATGAAACATTTGAAAGAGATTCATCCCCAAGAGTCTGGATAGAGAGAAGAGCAAGAAACAGCTATGGTCTGTGCTGAGCATGACTCCATGTCATACAGTAGCGTCACAGCTAAGCAGCTGCCCAGTGTCTCTCCCTCTTTCTTCTCTGCTTAGACTATAACTGAATTTGCACCAGTTGGGCAGTAGCTCAAGAAAAGAAAGTTTAAAAAGAAGAGGTAGTCTAGTTTAGTGGGACTCTGACCTCTATCACATAAGGCTCCTTCATCCCCTGGCTAGCAGGTATGAGTAATCCAACAGTGATGGGATCAGACCAAGCAGTGGAATTAGGAGCACTGAGATGTCAAGTTGAGCAGCCTCCTCTGGGCTTCTTTACAGGAAAGCCAGGGGAAAACCTGGATAAAGATGACATGAAATTCTGTGGAGTAGGGAAGAAGATACTGAATGCAATGCACATTTCATGAGCAAAGAAAATACAACAAATTTGAGAAAATAATTCTCAGAAATGTAAAGTTTTAGCTTTTGAATTATCTTCCCTCAAAATACACTTTGACAGAAGTACTTTTTGCTTTCCTAACATTCAAAGACTAGACAATTTAAACAAAACTCATCTTCAGTAAAAACACCTTAAAATCTGTGGTAAAGGAAATCAACACATTTTATGCAGATTAAATGTCAAACCCCACATGGCTTGAATGAATGAATAAGGTATAAGAAAAACTATCAATAGAAGATAGTATCAGTTTATTCCAGAACAATATTACACCTCTCCAGCCAGCAGATTTCTAAGCATAGGAGAAGAATTTTTTCTTTCTTTTTCCCCCGAAATTTCTTCATACACTCCCATAAGGCATTTTAAGAGCCCAGAGACACATTCCCATTACTAAGTTTTTAACAACCTCACAAGAAGTTTAGGTCAGAGAGCAAAAAAAAATTGTCTGAACATACTTGTAATATGAGGAAGATTTCTGGTTTACTGAACAAGCATCATTAATATTACTTCTACTTGGTTCATATTTTATTCCACTCTCACACAAATTTTTTTTGCCCCAAATCTCTGTAATTAAATATATCATGGCAAACATGCACACATTCATAATCTCCTATTTATATTTGATCATGAAATCTTAGGGACTCTGTATGGCCCCCCAGGAAATGGTAAAGGATCTTATCTCTGAGTCTTGTTATATGGGTCATGAGTAATACTAGAAAGCACTGCTGTGTCTCAGAATTGGACAACAACAAACAAGGGAGCTACAGAAGAGGAATAACAAACACAATAGACCAAAAGAGAGAAACATACATCCAAGGCACTATGTCACTGTCCTACTTGATTTATAAAAGAGTTGGCTAGTAATGAGCATTAATTTAGTTTACATTTTTTAATGGTATGACATTATTCTAGACATACATCTTCAAAACAGAGTAGTGGCACATTGGCTACTTTTGTTGCTTTTACATCCAGTCCTAATTCCAAAATTAGCTAAAAAGCAAAACCATTTAGGAAAGATATGAAACTCAAATAAGATACACACAATGAAAATCTGTTTTAATCACATGGCTTACCCAAAAAGAAGTGGGAAATCATCATAAACAGGTCCATTTTCATCTTGACTCTCCGTAAATGTTTAATGTGAAAAAATGTGATAATTAACGTTTCTATACTCTTATGCTTAAGGAGTCATTACAATCAGCCTTTGTTTGCTACAGAGTTGGCAGCGCAGACCTGCTGCATTTGAGAGGGGAATGTTTTAGGGTCATTTAACATTATATCACTCTTGGTGATCCAAAAGCTGCTATAATTCTGCCAAAGAGTATAGAGGGTTTCCCAGTCAAGTTTCATCCTGATTTTGATTATTGTTTATCTCTAGTCCATGTCTGAATAGTTGTAGTAAAATAGAGGAAGTTTTACTCCTGAATTTGAGGTCAGCTTGTAATGAACCATGGTTTCAATCGCATGAACAGCTGCTTCTTTTATAAGCAAAAAGGGTTCACTTACAGTTCAGGGTAACACAGTAATAATTTAAGGAACAAGGAAGCTTCTATTCATTTCTTTATTTTTTATATGTTTTTGAAACATTTTGACATCTGAGTGCCTATAGTGGACTTGTCTCAATAGAATGTAATATTCACACTATTCTGCTTTACAAAAAAAAAAAAAAAATGAACAAAGTGAATTTTAAAGCCAGAAATACAGTAGACCTATCAATCACCGTATAAAAGCTTTTTTCATTGAGAACTTCATTTTTCATAGCAAGAAAAACTATTATTGATCTTCTAAAACTTTGTAACTCAAGTTAAAAGGGACATAGTAAACCAAATATGCTCTCTGGAAACCAGACCAAAAATATCTGGAAATTGCAAGAAACCAAAAGGGGAAAACAACCCAAAACTAAGACATAATTAAAGTCAATGGGACATAAAATTTCTTCCAATTAACCAAGATCTCATCAGAAATAAGAGGGTTGGTGTTTTGGTTTTTTTTCCTTACCTAATTTGTAAATGTCCTTCTGGATGAGCAGAAATAATTTCTACAAATTACAGTACTAAACAGAAGAAGATTAACAACAAAATTTTTGTTTGTTTTCTATTGCTCACTTCTTCAAGAAAACACACTGTCAGGCAGACACAGGAGTAAGCCATTGTCCCAACTCACAGCTGTCCTGAGGAGAACTTTACTCATTCTTTTTTCTAACTTTTACAAAAGATTTGACCCTCTCTGCTCCAGCCACTGTGGCTTCAAGTCATCTTGGACTTTTCCAAGTTATTCCGTACCTGTGCAACGCTGTTCAATGGATCAGTTCCTTACCTGCAGCAACAAAAAGGTGAAGAAAACCTGGCGCTTTTGTTTCACCTGATGCATTTCGTCACTCAGCCACATGCATCCTTTTTTCCAGTGTTATTTTACTGATACAGCAAATGCCTTGATTTCCACCCGTCCTTTTAAACTAGATTTGACTTGCCAGTACCAGCACACTCACCCACACCAGGCTTGCCTGCTTAGGGGCATTCATTTAAATGCATCCAATTGCTTTGCAATGCACTTCAATTTATGTTCTCTTCTCTGTTTACCAGAGAAGTCAAGTGAGGCATATGATTTCACAAATTGCTAAAGTTTTACTAGAATTTAGTGGTGGTGGGATTTGCTTCTTGGTAATGCATTTTAGCATGATGATAGCAAGGGGAATCCAAATGCAAGACTCAAAGCTTTATTTACCTAGGAGACAAAGCTGCAACAACTTTGAACTTACCTGAAGGCTGACTGTCACAAGGAATTGTAAAACCTAAACTCAATTCCAAATGGTCCTGTGTCCTGAATTTAGAGGTAAATTACTTCTTTACCACTCGGTAAATACTCAGCTGGTCACAGGAGTACTAGCTGATGGAGAGAGAATACCAGGAACAAAGCAATGAGAACTTCAAATATACAAAAGAGTATATGACTTTTACACTGTGCCTTTAGTCCTCTCTCATGGTTACTTCTCTGATAACTCAAACAGGCTCTTGGCTCCTTTCTGAAGTGGCTGAGATAGAAATGAGCTAATTCAGGATTTTATGTGACCTAATTCAGAAAACACGCAGCTATTTCACTTCAGCATACACTGTTCTGCAAGTATTTTTATTCATGTCCATGTATCTCCAAGGCTTTGGAACTTGGAAACTTACATTTCTGAAACCTGCTGCTCTCCACATGTCCTCCTTCCTCCCTAACATTTGCTGTAATTCACCTTTTTACCAGATGAAATAGTAACTGATTGGTCAGGGTACACTAACCTCAGATTCCTTGTTGGACTGGCCATTTTTAAAATGTCACAGCAGAACAGCAGGACACACTTCCTACCTTACACTCAATGGCTCTACATGCCAGAAAGAATAAATAGCATGATGAAAGCAATCTTTCCACATCTCCTATCTGAGCAACAACTCTTGCCAATTCTTGGAGCACACGTGTGGCTGCTGGCACACTGGATTTATGCAAGTTTCATATTTGAAATCTTACTTATACTTTCATTTTTGACAGAGAAGTCTTATGGCATCTCGATGTTTCTAATTCACACCATTGCTTCTTTTCATGCCCAATTAGATTTGTTCCCATTTTTCTTCTTCCTAGTGTCACATTTTTCTATTTTTGACACTTGCTAAAGTAAGGATGACTTCCTCAAGCAGAGGCATGACCAGCAAAGCAATGCTGCTCATCATTCTCATTCACTGGTTCATAACATGCATTACAATTTTTTTTCCTTTCTCACTACGTCAAACTGAAATTTCTTGGTAAGGTAGATGCTCCACTCACAGGTCTGTATATACTCTGTTATTTAAAATTTAGTTTGGGATTCTTGGCTTGAACTTAAAGCAATATACACTTACATAGATTTGCCCTTCTTAAACTACAAGGCATACTAGTATTGATTTATGTAACAAGTTTTTAACCTATTAATTCTCAATCTCTTCTGGTAGTTAAGGTAGAGATATTTTACTTTGTCAGCCTTGAATACACAAAACCTAAATTTAAACCTGGGGTCAACCCCATAACAAGTAATTAATAAACAAGTATAAACAAAACAAGAGGGAAGAAAGCAGTAGCTAATTTTATTGTTGAAATGGGCCTACTTTGTAGTGTGAAACAGAATAACTTACATTTGTAAGGCTGGTAAACAAAATAAGAGAAAATTTCACCTCTGGTAAAGGCACATTAGGTGCCAGACTCCTTGAGAGACTTGATAATATTTAGGCACATGTTTTTCTTAAGTCATTCAAAGTCTCCCTCAGAATCTGGTTAACAAACTACTCTGCCACATCTCCCAGCAGCAATACAAACCTTTTTACCTCTGTATTCCCATCAAGAAATAAATTCAAGACAAATTAGGGGGTGGGTGTACCAGGGCCCAAACCTGAATTCTGGGGGGAAAAAAAAAAAAAACCACACATTTAATGTGGTGCTGCATCCTTTCTAAGCATATTACCTGTACTTCAGGAGATCACTGCTTTTAGGCAGCAATATCATGCCTTCTAAAATGTTCAGTTCTCATATATGTCAATTTCTAATATTCTGAAAAGGAGAAATAGAGAAAACACCTTTTAGATGAGATCTGTTAAGTACATCCAACATTTTAATTCATAAAACAACTGTTTATTTCCCAATTATAAACAGCATACTATAAGCAGGCAAATAAATATCGCTGTGATCCAAAGTTTAGTGACTTGTTTTTATTTCCATTTGAAGCATTCTGCATTTTTATGCCGGGTTAAATGCTTGTGATCTTGTAATAATTCCGCCCATACAGCTCAACTGGCAAACCAAAACACCTTGGCAAGTAGTTCCCTGCTTCACTGATTTTAGTTGTTATAAAAGCCAGGGAATCTATGGCTTTACCAGGTACATTGTTTCATTGAGATGGCAAGTCATTAACTAAAACCATTGCATTCACACTTAAAACAGTACTAAGACTCATCACTCGTTCTTCTTTTCCCCTTTTAGCTATTAAGTTTACTGCTATCTTTAGTTCTATTTCCATTACCATTTGCTTTTCATATTAATTGTACTTGGAAAGCTCTGCTTTTCCTAAGATAGCACTGAGGTAGACAGCTGTTATTTTGAGGATGCAATTTACAATCAGGATAAGGAGTCATGCAAGGGGACAAAGCAAATAAGACCAAAGAAACAGAAGACAAGCTGACCAAAACCTGGGATACTGTTGGTGGGTTAGTTATACAAAGGAATGTGACAGAATGCCATTACAAGTAACTAGAATAAAACACACAGGAAATTTCAGGTTAAAAAATGGTGCAAAGGGACAGGATACTGTGAGTTCTGCTGCTGGAATTCAGAAAGCTTCACTGTATTCTGCTCTCAAAGCACATTACAGGGTATCAAGCAGGAGATGCACTTATGTGTCACAGCAGGGAGAAATTTTTTAACTAATCATAGCACTTTAAACAATATTTAGGTACAGAATACAATCCCAGAGGAAAGACAGCAATGCTAAGATGTAAGGGTGAAAAGGAAACTTTAATAATGCTCTGTGTGTATAATAACAGTGTCAAGCATTGCACTTCCATATCATGCCAAACATGGATTCCTCTGGATTTTTAAGAAATGGACAGCAAACATACACCCACATAAAAGAATGAGAATTTTTTAATCATTTACACTTAAAAAGGTGCTGAAATCTCAAACTTATTGCAGCGAGTGGAAAAATAACTACTGTGCACAGGGTTTGCTTTCTAACATTGGAAGTTTCTGTCCCAGTTACAACTACCATTTGTGTAAAACCAAGGAAACAGCAGCTCACTGACTTTCTGAGTGTAAATCCATAGAAGAGTTTACAGGAGTTACAGCAGCCTAGCTTGTGGCACCTTCAGTGACACTGGCTAGTTTGATAGAAAACTATTTTAAAACAAGCAAACAATCAGGAAACCAAACTTCCAAGTGTTACAGAGGTTAGTTATCTTACTGGACCAATGTGAACATGTAGACCACTCTTGGCCCAGTATAAACATTTTTTTCAGTCAGATGATGTTTTATTTATATGCCTCCACTAAAGAGGAGTTTTCTTTATACAGATAAGACTGCAACATGCACACGTATGGATGTTTGCATATGCTCAATGGAATGTGTCTCAGCCATGGAAATCTCATCAAACTGTAAAGGATATGAATGAAATCCAAAGGCTACACAGAATACCATCGATGACGAGCTATTTTATAAACTGGGAAATAACAACAAGACTTTAAAAACCCTGCAATGTGTAGCCAGAGACGCACTAATGTAAAACAGATTGCTTCTTGAATTGCACACTTGATAGAACCACTCTGAAAATTTCTCCTGATGGATCCATTCACAAATTATGCTCAAAGTATTACAGCACCTGCCAGTATGCCCTTATGCAGCTATTACACTTCAAACAAACAAACAAAAACCTCCAAAACAAAAAACAACCTCCCCCCCATTCCTCCAAACTAACAGCAACAAAACACCAACACTATACCAGAGGTACTGGTATTGCCATACTTGGCCCTCCCAACCTGTCTAAAACCCTTAAACTGTAAACAGGAGCAAAAGATGACAGTTTAACTTCTGTAGATAGACTCAGGCTATCCAGACCCATTTTTCTGCCAACATATTTGAGTCAGTATTGTGTAAATTCGAGCAGTGTCCCACCACTCTGATCTGTTTTAGAAATACAGAATTACTAAACCAGGACTCCACTACAGCCGTCTTTAGGGTTGTAAAGTTACATAAGGAGGAATAGAGACACCTGATGTAACTAAATACCAGTTGAAATAAATGGCAAGCTGCTTTGTTTAAACAGGTCAAATCCCATGGTCAGCATTCAGAAAAAGAATCAGAGTGAAGTTAATGGGATTCCTCCCTAGACAATTGTAGTAAATTGGCCCCATGATAATGAAAATAAATTAATTCTGTAATTTCAAAGATTAGAAGCAGATTAGAACAACCAAGACATGGTTTTGTACTTCCATCTTAATACGTCTGACTGCTTTATATTTAGAGGATAACTGTTTCTTCGAAGTTATGGGAAAACATGACAACATTGCCTGTTTCAGTCACTAATCAAGTTACTGCATTCTACATTGTTTACTGGATCACAATGATCATATCCTTCTTTTGACCCCAAACCTTGAAAAAATACCACAGACTGTTAAAATACTTACAGTAAAAGCATCCATCTAATCTTTCTACTCGAGCAAAACAGTATGCTCTATCAGGAATGAAAAACTGGTTTCACTGAGGCTCACTTGACATAGGAATGAACCCACTGAGTATGTAAGGTAAAGACAAAGGGTGTTAAAATAGGAGTGAAATGTTGCAAGGAGCGTTTCCCCTTAATGAATTACTGGGAGATTTGTAGCAGGCCAGCCAGGGTAAGTCTTTCAGCATGTGTATCCAGAAGTGTCATGGACTTGCTGCACTATATCGTTGCTGCCCTTTCCATGAACTGGGCAGTTTCCTTTCACCAGTTTATTTTCACTTCTATTCTGGCAGCTGTCTACAGCAGTAGGCATTTATCTTAAATAATTTGCTACTTGTTGAAGAATTCATGGAGGGTGGGGGGAGAGGGAAATAGTCATTCTTGGTGTACCATGTCATAACTGATTTAAAAAAAAAATCAATAAAAATTAAACAGATTTCCCACAGATTTTCCCCCTCACTTCAGAGGAAATCTTACACATATAGGTACCTTCCCCTTCCCCCAAACAAAACACTACTAGAACTTACTGAATTTATCTTTCCAATTATTCAAAGTAGCAAAATTTGTGGAAGCTGTGCTTTCACTTAATTAATTCAAAGTGTTTCCCTTACCAATTCAAAAAAAAAAGCTCAGTGATAACTTCCATGAAAATTAAACTTGGTAATAAAAAAAAAGTGAGTGTTTTCATATTATTAACCTTTTTCAATAACAGGGCAGACCCTTTGATGTAAATGACCTTTTCCTATGTTTGGCAACTAACCTCAAGAGCAGTTTCTGGAATGAAAAAAATGGGTAGTGGAAATTCAAAAGGTAAAGGCATCATTTAATGGGGAATGTTACTAAAATGTACTTTACATTATCTTAATCTGTGTAATGAACAAAATTATCATTTGCCCAGTTAACAGAGTACTGTGGAAGAAGGAAAAAATGTCATTGTTAAGTGCCATTGGTAATATAAAGGACTGATCAAAGAAAAAAAAAGGAGACAAAGAGAAAAGTAAACATTTTCATTCTCTTTATTGGATACAGTTATGGGAGACTGGCAAAGTACATTGCAATGTAGACCTTACAAAGTGTTTGGTAATTTTTATTAAATGGGAGCGAAAGCAAAAGAGGAAAGAGTGAAAGTCAAATTATATTCTTATGTTGTGTATATGAAACCCAAGGGAGCAACCAGTATTTCAGTCACTGGTTGCTACCAATGGTTTGATGGAAGACTGGTAGCTGTAAAACTTTAATGCTTCTCTAGGCTTTACACAAATTCTTTAAAGTCAGAAGTTCACTGCAGCAGGTGAAAAACCAGGCAAGCCTCCCTAGCCCTCATTTTCTCTCATTTGAATGCAACAGTTTACACTGCAACTTTGCATACCATAGCCCCACAACAAAGCAAGCAGAACTGTAATTTGTTCCTTAGAGTAACCCATCTTTACAGGCAAGCTAGCACTAAAACAAAACATTTTTCAGTTAGAGACAAAAAAAATTCATTTGCATAACACATTCATCATATTTATATTTCCACTCCACTATCCCAGAAAGGTTTCAAAGGCAGAAAAACAACAGAAAATGTTGAAAAACAAAATATTTTCTTTTCACCATAAAGTCTGAGTAATAACTAAATGGCATTCTTCAAATGAAGATTAACAATGTTGAACCAGATGTTCTCCATTTCACAAGTGTCTATGCCTCAAAAGTACCCAAGACAGATATTCTTTGGAAAATCCTACATCCAGAGTTCAAATTCAAACTTACACCAAAAAAAAAAA
>VXBB01011447.1:144769-169608 GCA_013399915.1 Illadopsis cleaveri
GCAGGCGCGGCGGGTCCCACAGGGTCAGCGGGGAAAGCGCAGCCCCAGCCAGGCGTTCCCGTTCCCGTTCCCGTCCCCGGCTCCTGCGTGTGACCCCGCCGGGGGCTTTTCTCTCCCCGTAAATCTCGCAAGCGTTCCCCTCCGGAGCCTCGCTCCGCTCATGGCCGGGCTATCAGCAGGGTACACAGATGCAGATAACCGTGAGGAAGAGCCTCAGCTGGCTCCCGAAGCCGACTGCGGACCTGCTTCGTCCCAAGCAGCTAAAGACAGGGATGTCCTGAGGTACCTGCGGTCCCGGCATCTTCTCACGGCACCCGCACAGGCACCGAACCCGCCAGGCTTTGGCCGGGGCTGGCCCGCGGGGCACCGGCTGAGCAGCGGCGACGAACGGGACGGGACGGGACGGGACGGGACTGCCAGCCCTGGGACCCGCTCCGGCCGAGGCCTGAGCAGCGTCACCTGGAAAGGATTGTGCCACCTGCGCCTTGAAACCAGCCCTCCGTCATAACCAGGGTGATGGCTGAGGATCCTCTTTGTTATTATTTACTTGTTTTCTTTTTCAGAACCCACCTGTGCTCCTAAAACATGTGAAGTAGCTGACAGTGAGGCACTGTTGAAGGGCAACACTCGGCTGAAATTCCATACAGGGATGTGATCTAAAGCAACAGTATTTTGTACCCACCACTAATATATTGTTACCAGAAACAGGAAAAATAATCACCTGAATCACCTATATATTCTCCATGAAGTATCTAAAATGGCAACCCAGATGCTCTATGAATGAAACTTCCGATTTTCCCAAGGGATAAAGTTGAGTTTCTCCATTGCCCTGCCCAATTCTTGAATACCCTGAGCATTCCCTGTCAAGAACCACAAACAACCCTACCAAGCCTGGGCCCCAGGTGCTGAATGCACACCCTGCAACTGTGCCATCACAGATTTACCCCATGGCTTGCAAGCTGGCTCTGCTAAATGAGCCTTGCTGGGCATGGCTTTCCAGTCAAGCCTTTTGGTATCCAAGGAGAATTTCTTTTCATCTCAAATATATGGGAGTGATTTTGCTATTTCCTGCCTCTCTCTGGACTGGAGGAATGGCTGTTGGCTTCCATTTTGTGACCCAGAGAGAGAGTTACTCTGGCATCTGGAATGATAATGGATAGGAAAGATTTTGTTGCCAGCACCCCTGAGGCTGCTGTTACCTTCACAATGACAGGTGTGGATGACCAATACGTGTTTAATCCCTCAGATCCCCATGTCTTTCTTCTGGGAAGTTCAGAACAGTATATCAAACCCATTCCCCCACCAAAACACTGAATCCTCTGTGAGACTTAGGAAGTTGACCCTTGCTCTGTAGACCCTGTGTGTGCCCCTGCTCTCCCATTTCTTTCTAATTTGTTGTAGGACTTGTACTGGCAACCTATTACAGAAGCATCAATCAAATCAGCTCCTAAAATGGTTTGTCAGACTGCTGTGTTGATTCATGCATTTTTAAGAGATTTGGAGGGAGAAAGAACAAACAGTTCCACTGAAAGGCTGGGACCAGTTTTATTAATTCTGGAGAAAGCAGAAACAAAGTAGCTAATGTGTGCAGAATACAGTGTTTGGAACTATGCACCAAATGCCGAAGGATTTTTAAAAGTCTGTGTTGAGATGTGACATCTTTAATCAAACAGAATCTCCCTGCTTGATGCGAAAGAAAGGTTGGGTATGCAAGGCAATTCAAGATAGCCAGTAGATCATGCAAAATTTAGTATTTCCATTTATGGGCTGTTGCGTGTACAAGTTTTGTACAAGTGGTATTAATTGTTCTTCTTTTGGCAGTGCCTAGCAATGCAGCATAAATGCAAAGCAGAAAACATTCCTGAGTCCCTGCCCCAAAGAGCTATACCATTAAATAAAATCACAAATTATGACAGAGATTTACAAAAGAACACCAGAACAATACTCATCAGCTTGAAGAGCAGAAATCTCAGGACCCCAGCAGTCTGTTGTTGGCAATTTTTTTGTAGGCATTGTATCTAAGGGCGATGAAGATAAATAGGTTGCATTTCTTTAGAAGTTCTCAATGGAGCTTCTGCCAAATATATGGATGAGAGCGCTCTAGTGCTCTTTTGAAAATGTAACAAGTGGAAAATAGACACTGGCATCATTAGCAGGTTAAAAATAGGAGTCAACCTTTAGATGCTGAATGAGAAGAATACATAAACTATGAAACTCCTAAAGGACAGGTCACTTCTCCTGACTTAGATTGTGGAGAGAATGATTGTCAGACAGGTGAATAAGATAACAGTATAAGAAAAAAATATTTTAGCTATCTTTCTGAGCAGAAATTCATGGGGAAGAGCTGAATTTGTGAACACGAGACAGAAAAGATGTGTTAGAAACTGACATGAGGAGGTGTGAATTTCAAAGGTTTTAAATGCGTAGGCATCTGGAGGTCACAGATCAGAAAGAATCTGTAAGTTAAATATAGCACCATGGTCAACACTGGTACTAATTTGAGCATGTGGTGTTGTGCAGACAAACGGGTGAGGGTTGATAACATGGAACTCAGCTGTGTACATGGTCTGTAGACCAGTTCCTTGGACCAGACTCCAGCTGTGAACACCTCCTTGGCAGCTAATCCTAATGATTTGTTCTTCAGATTGTATGTTGCCCTGGGCATTTGTTTCTTCTCTACCAGTTTTGAACTATTTCAGGCAGTAGTAGAAGTTAAAATGTTAACACAGGTAGAAATACAGATTTGGCACTGAAATAGTTCAAGGCTATAAACTCCAGGGCAAAAAATATTATGTTTTATAACCCTAATGATGTTTTTATGGCTAGGATTTGAAAGAATGTGTGTTAGGTCGGTGCTCAGACTTTTCTGGAATATAAAACTCTGAAAAATATTGTGTGGAAGCTAATTATTTGGTTCCTCCCACTGATCTCATTGCACTTCTCTAATCACCAATTACACCTTTTATTCAGCTAGGTTTGATGTACCTGAATTACGCTCTAAGTCAATTATGCTAAAACACAGAGTCAATACATTAAGAAAAATGTAAAGAAATGCACTAAAACCATCCACAGTTACCACCATAACTACAAAGATGTATTTTTCATACATTTAAACCAAAGGATTTTTTTTTTTATCTACTCTTTCTGGTATTTCCTGTGGTGCTTTTATGTAATCAGTACCAGCTGTATTGTTAATACAGTTCACAGCAATGTAGATTTCCAGCTCAAATAATTGACAGCTTTCTCCACTGACCTCATCCTCTACTGAGGCATCATCTCTAAAACACTTTCCACAGACACAATCCTACTGTTTGCATACTCTTAACTCCAGCCTCTGTTACTGTAATGTCAAGCTACATTTGGCCCTCTGTCCATCCATTGTTCTTCTGAAATTTTTAGAAAATTAATGGGGTGATGCTGATAAAGTATTATGAAATATTTTCTTGGTCCTCCTGACATCCACTGTAGGACCATTATTTTTGCAGAGTGTCCTTTTTATTTAATGTTCATGCTTTTTTGGTCACTAACTGTCATTCCTCTGTCAGTACCTAAAACTGCTCTTGCATAACAATCTTAATAATAAAAACTCAGGGATCTTTACAAGTCACTAAGTTTCTGGTACAATGACCATTGACTTTAGCCAATTTGTGGTCTCCTCTACTGATTTTCTTCTGTTTCCACTTTCTTAATTCTCTCAGTAATAAGGTTACTCTCTTAAGGACATATTCTGCTGACCAGGGTGTGCCCTCCAAACGAGTTTTCAATGGAAAAGGTACCACTGGTGTCTCTTCAAACCCTCTGTTTGTGTTGTCAGCCCTGCCCTTGCTGTGACCATACTGCTCTGATATGCTCTCAGAAATATGCTCTCAGAAAAAACTCTTAAGAATAGATGAGGTAGCACAAATAGTTTCTCTGCCTGATCATTCAGCAAAGATTTCCCGCAAGATGGTCTTGCATCTTCCATCTGTACTGGTACAACTGCCTACCCTAACTTCTTTGTAGCAGTAGCTTTTCTTTTAGGGCCTTTGGCTTATATATTTTATCTGTTTCACATTTCTCCATCTGATCACGTTTGTTCTCAAATCTGTGTGCAATCTTTAGAAGCTGTCAATAAAAGCAGCTAGTACCAAACACTTCACTGCTGCCTCCTTTTGCAATGAGCCATGCTGTGCTGCCTCTGGATCTATTGCCCCAATAAACATCACAGCTGTGACCTCAGCTCATTCTCTTCTGTGGACCTATGTGTTTCTCTCTTGGGAAGCACATTTTTTCCAAAAGGGTTTTCTTTACCTTTTGAACAAAGTTTATCATAGTTTATCCTGTGCTGGAAGTTTTGATTTTAATGGGGTGATTGGTGCTCCATTACTTGCACCAATTCATATTCATATACCAGTCAAATTAATTTAGGGGCTACTGTTTAGCATAATCATCCACCTGGCCTATCAGATATCACCCCACCTGACCTAAGTGAATCCTGGATTGGACCTTTCAGTATTTAGTATTTAACCTAATCAAGTTAGATTGTACTTTGCAGAGTAACTGATGACACAGAGTTTTCAATGTTTTTTCCTGTATAGTGGAAAAATAATTGCGACTCTATTTTAAGTGATCTATTTCAAAAGATAGTCACAAAATCAAACTTTATCCTACATCTCTCAAAAAGGAAAAAAAAAACCAAATTCACAAAAAACCACACAAAACCTAAACCAGATAAAAATTCCAAATCCTCCTGTGAGCTGACCTGTGAAAGCTATACTGTTCACATGTATCATTGCTTTTCATGTAACAGAATTCACTTTGATCCATGGATTCTAAGCTGTCTTGGCACAACTGAAGCAGGGCTTTGTTGTGAAATTAGTGCCTGAAATACAAATTCCTTTATGCGATAGGATGAAAATCTTGCCTTACAACCTATGCAGTGTTGCTTAAAGATAGCAGGAGTTCATTATGGCATTATCCAGGAACTGCTACTTGAACTTTTGCAGACTTCCACTGAAGTTACTCACCTGAGTTACCTGAGTAATGTAAGCAGAATTCATTACCAAATGTAAGCAGAATTCATTACCAAATGAATATTTTCAACAGATCTGTATGTAGACCTCACAAAAGACTGACTATTGCAACACTTTTCAATAAACATCCATCAAAAACTTCACATATTTTGCTGCTGAATTTTCTACTTAATTTTTGAGATTTTATGTTTAGTATTTTACCATTTTTAGTCTATCCAAAAAGTAAACAAAGGAAGAGGTGAAGGTGTTTCAGAGACACAATTGCTCCAGGCAACTGTCAAATGTAAAATTCAGTGGAAAACTTCAGCGTGTCTCTCGTTTAACTCAGTTGAGGAATGCTGCAAAAACAGGTGTTGTCTGACACAAGCAATAATTATCTTTCACCTTGATGGATGTTAGTTTAATCTGTTTTTTACATGGTAGCTAGGTCTCAGCTGGGTTAATGCCAGAAAGCAGATGAGATGTTTTGCGTACTTTGTGTATGACAATATCCCAGACTCTTTTTACTCCCCTTTTTTATTTATTATATGGAACTGTTTTAATAATCTCAGTGGTTTATCCATTAATTTTTAGCTCTAGATTTATTTTACACTATCAATGTATTTTAAATGAGCTTAAAATTAAACTGCTGGCTATTTTACTGAAAGAAAAGAGACTAATGTACACAATCTGCTTCTAACATATAGATGGTTGCCTATGCAATATTAACAAAGTAAAATAGCTTAAAGAACAAGATTAAGGGAACAAACTTCAGAAAAACAAACAACATCCCCCCCCCCACCACCAACTTCTTGTCATTCCTTTGCATACATTTAAACTAGGAAATAAAAACATGTAAGTCCTACCTTTAATCTAAAATGCTTTATTGCTTTCTAGTACCCAGTACTTATATCACATCCTGCCTCATATTAAATCACTCCAAACTAGACTACACCCTTCCTATAGCCTTGGGCAGAATTTCTAGCCCTGTGGGCATGGGAATAGTCTGTAAGCCATGCTAACATTGAACTTGGCACACAGTGTCAGGGATTCTCTTTGCATAAACAGTGTTTTAACAGTTTCTTAGAGGTGTTAGGCAATATATACAGCAAGTTAAACAAAAGACATGCAGGGCCTCCTGATTTGGCAATGTGTTTTACAAAGCTTAAATTAACAGATATGTAGTACACCACCCCAATATAAGATTCTTTCTGGTAGTTCTCACTTGTGCACACACATGGTGTTGAAATTATTTCAAACTAATGCACGTACTAGTGACTTGTATCAGAAAAAACACAAGTAAATTTCCACCAGTTCCTGTTGTTAAGTTTGCTCTTAATAGCTCATCTGACACAGAGTTTCAGCATGGTAGGAGCCTTGTGCACTGAAAATGGTGGGTTAATATTAACAGCATTGCTTTCCTCTGAATGTACACTATACTTCCCCCACTGTGAAGAACAGCCAATGGTTGAAGTACATTCCTTGGCCTACATATTCTTCTCTCCACAGTCTGCACCTGAGAGTCTCATTTATTTCCTCTAAAGACAACTACCATTACTCTTCTCTTATGGCATTAGGCTAAAACAATAGCAACGAGCTGTTTCAAAAGGACAACACATAGCAGGATTAAAAGACATCGCTACCTGAGAACCTGTGTTGAAAGCAGACTGTGTTCTGCAGAGCTTACAGATACACAGGGGAAAATTGTCTCAAAGTCATATTTCTGAAAGAGACAATTTCTCAGCCCCCACAAAAGAAAATCACTAAAGGAACATGCAGACTTTCTGTTAAGAGTTATGAGTAAATTTGAATGCTCCAGGTCAGTGGTAAATTTTGTAAATGTGGATTTTGCCTCAGGGAAAACAAAAGTCATGTAATACAGAATAAAAGATGAAAAAGTGTAGAGAACATCACAAGAAAGACCTACATGTAAAGGCAGAAGCCTATCATTCACCATAGAATAGAAAACCAGAAAAATAATGAAGCAACCTTCAGTGTTGATGAACTTGATTTCGTTTGGGTACCTATATGCAAAAATATGGAAGTACCATTGAGTTATTTAAAAATCCTATCCCATGTATGTTTTCATTCCTTATTATTAAAACATGGTAATTCTTATTCTCTAGTACACTCCAGCAAGAAATTATTCTATGATTATGTTTTCATTTCTAAAGAGCAGCACAAGACAAATAAAAGAGAAGAGCCTGCTATTTATGTATTGGATATACAAATATAGTTTCTTAGTTGTGCATCCATTTTTTTCATCTTTCTGGCTACCCATATCAAAATGATCTCCAAACCACAAACTTTGCACAGAGTACATTACTTGGCAGATGATTTTACACTCTATGGAAAAGAAGCAAAAGATAAAAAGAGATGACCATGTGTGCTTAGATATTTAATAAAAATACTTATGGATATCTTTTAATTAAAAGTGAAGAGTAAGTCTTATAACAGGTGCCCAGGAATTTCTGTGAAAGACATTCATATGAAAGATTGGCCAGCTTTCAGTATGGAATCTGGTTCTATTTTGTCAATGTTTTTAAGATGGCATTATGATTTATTTAGCAGCAGCTGGAGATATCATTACTAACATGTGTGCCCCTCCCAGGGTAAGTGTCGGAAATGCTCAGCAGGCACCTCAGATACAATATTAATGTTTTTGGATGTTGCAACAATAGGCAGAGAAAGTCCATGCATGTAAAGCCAGAGAAGAAAAAACCATGCACCTGTATAGATAGAAAATATGACAAAGCAGAAGGACTCAAGTTTGTAATCAAATTTGTAAAATTGTGCATAAACATTTTTCATCCAAAAACTCAGGAATTTCAGACTGTGCAGGATCCTACACTCTTAGGAGTTTTCATTTGAAAGTTTGAGTTAGAAACCACACATAAAGCACAGTAACCATACTAAAACTGCAGCAGTTAGGACATGAGTTGAGGAGTTGAAATCTGTTTTGAAGTATGCAGGCAGTCAAAAACTGAAGCATGCTGAGCTATATGTGAAACAAGAGTAATGACAATCCCTTTCCTCATTAACAAAAACATAAAGAAAATGCATTGGGACTGCAGTACTGAGGTATTACACTCATGGTGGGTCTACCCAGGACAGACCAATCTCAATCTTCATCTCGGGATGCTGATACACCTGGGGCTGCTCGGCAAACTTCCTAGTTTGGGAGTGAAAATTGCAAAAGGATGATTGAGGTCTGTGGAGTCATCACCCAGAAACACAGCCTGCTCACTGAATTAGTACATCTCCAGGTACAGATGGCAAATGTGGAGGAGTTGAAACCCCTCAAGGGCATAAAATATTTATCTTTAAACAGTTACCAAAAAAAATTATTCTAACCCTGGAAAAATGCCACCCTTTGTGGAATAATGGATGAATACAAGACTGAGCAGAGTCAGTAAAATTTGGGTGAAAAGGCAAGTAAGGAATAACTCAAGAGGACAAATACAAGGACATGTGGCACCATTTCTTAAACGTTTTTAAATAAAAGTTAATGATCCAAGGAAGAAACTACATAACCTTGTCTTATTATAGTTTAAACCAAGCAATCTTTAAAATGTAGCTGAAATATAATAATTTCTAGCATTTTTTTCTTACTACAGGTCTCATTATTGATTGTAGATCACTCTATAAACTGAAGAATGTCAGGTAGGAATGAAATGTATCTAGAATCATTATTTTTAATAAATATATTCTAATGTTTCATGTTTCTTCTGCCTAAACAGCACATTTTTACCAGAAACAAATTCTTTGCTTATTTAACAATCTCCATCTATCTAATTAACATCACTGGCATTTTATGACTGAACAAAGCATACAATATAAAAGGAGAAAGATTTTTCACTTAAATGCAAAACCCCATGGAGAAATATGCTTTATGCAATTTTAAAGGAGGAGCTGCAAGGAGCATTACAAAAGGAACACAAAATGTTTGTGTGAAATTTTTCTTCCCTTGCCTTGCAGCTGATCTACTTAGATGGGTCATTTTGGCATCCCTATGAAAGGTATCAAACCCCTGCATCAGTGAACTTGCCTATGATTAAGGGACAATAAGAAAGGATGTTAAAGCTTTTTTTAACCCAACTAACACATTAGTGACTATCAAGAGGTTTTAGCCTTTCTTGTTAGAATGACAGGCAAAACTTCCTATTATTAAAAAAAAAAGGCCTTATCCAGAGTTCTTTATACATTTGATTTGACAAATGTCCACAAAAACAATAGAACAAATTATGGAGTCTGTCTGTTTATGCTATGTGAATTTACTAACTATTCAGAAATTACTTAGCAGTGATGTGTATTTTATTGAAAGAACAACATATGTGCATAATCAAATTGCATGCCTGCTAAACATAGGAAACATGTACACAGCTGAAACAAAATTGCATTTAATTATTTTTGAAGTTTTGATTTTGACTACAATATCAATACAAAATTCATACAAATACAAAATATCAATACAAAATTAAGATGAGGTACTATTTTACTAGAGGTGCTACCAAAAAATCAGTATATTCAATTTTTTTCATGTTTTGTCCATATCCTCACAAATGCTGGCAGATCACTTGTTTTGAATCCACTCTACTAGATGCATCCCATTATATGGAACAAGTTTATATAGGTTCACTTATTGTGTGATTGCTGAACATGATGTATGTACATAAGAGTTTAAATTGTCTTAAGTTTTTGTCTGTGATTTAATTTCATATATCTATCACAGATCCAGTTCCTTCATGTTTTTAAAACACTTGCAGGAAAAAATACTTTGTAAGATTTGAAGAGATAAGGGGACAGTAGCTCAGACTGAGGTTCTAAAAATCACTGGAAAATTATTTCCCTAACAGATTTTGATATTAAATGCTTGCCTTTTAAAACATGGTAATGACTATTTTTGGATGATGATTTATGAGTCACATTCAGAAACATGCAAGAGGAAAAGATCAATTTTCCTTTAACAAATGCCTAAGAAGAAACCTAAGGCTTGGTCACTCTGGAAATTTGTTATGTAGTTAATCCATCAAGGAATTATGGAAAAAGATACCTATTCCTGCAGCAGATGCAGGTATTAAAGATTAACAGTAAACAAGATGCTGTTATACAAACATTTATTTTCTCAAGCAAGTCAGATGTTTAACAGTGCTATTACAGCATTGACATACTACATGATTTCCTCTCCCTTCCTCTTGAAGGGAACCTGCAGATTGAACAAAACATCCCAAAAGGCCTCAGCTGCCTTTTAAACTATTTGTGTTCAGATGGACTATGTTATTAAATATACTGCCTCCTGCAGTAAGTGAAGCTGGGTCAGGCAGATATAAAACCTCACGATTGCTGTTTCATATGCTTGGTTTCAAATGTCCCTGAGTTTCAGAAGCAGGACCTTTTAAAGAGAACCACTCATTCAGTCCATACTAAAGGCGTAAGACTAATATTTTGAAAACCTCTAATTCAAAGACCTGTTATCTTTGCTTGACCTTATTTCCTGTCATTGGCAAGAAGTGAGTTGCTTCTATTCACCCTAATAGCCATATAGTATAACCCTTGCTGTGAACAACTGCTATTTATGCATCCCTTTGTAGAGAGCTCCAGTCTTGGGAAGTCATACCCTGCCTCAGAAGGGTCATTTACAAACAGCCTCTTGTTTGACCTAAGGGATACATCACAGTGCCTCGCCCTGTATTTTTTACCTTGTGTACTGTACTTCCTTCCTCTGTTGTTTAAGGCTGCACAGGTGGTTCTGTGCTGCAAAACCAGGTGTCTGAGTCTGAAGTCATCTGCAAAAATGCTTACCTTCTTATAATTTTTAGCTGGATTTCAGTAGTTATAAATGTGCTGTTGGGCTGCTTTTTTTTTTTTTTTTTTTTTTTTTTTTTTTTTTTTTTTTTTTTCATTTTGTCAGTTGGTTTGTTTTCTTGAGGAGGAGAAAAAGCCTATTTATTATGGGTTCTTTCCATTCCATAAAGAAAAGATTTTGGTGCCTTGCTACAAGTTTTTGTCATCTGACTGAATACGAGTCCGAACCACCTACTTACTCCCTTTTCCGTAAAATGCTAATGAATAAGTCATTGATTAAAAAATATATAGGAACAAACAGGAATTAGGAAATTATAAATCTTTTCCACTATTAAAGAATGGCTAATATACAAATTACAGAAGGTATTTTACAAGAGATTCCAAACATGAAAACTTTTTGAAGCCTCTCTACATTTAATTTCTATTTTTAATAGTGTATAAATAGGTTTATGTATGTAACTATATCTGCTTGAAATTGACCATACCAGAAAAAGAGAAAAATCTCTCTTCTTCTTTCTCCATTCCATTGTGCTTGACAAAGATCTAGATCTCAAAAGAATGTAAAGTCATAAAATGGTACAGAATTGAAGGCATTAGTTCATACATTAAGAAGTTGGTATATACATTATCTCTGTGGAATTAGGAGGACATTAATATTTCTTAAATCTTGTTTTTCTGTTAGGACAGATCAACTATGCCAGGTCTGTATTATAGCGATTTAAGCAATCAATAAATAAAGATGATTTTTTGCACAACTATAGTCACAAAAATGTTTTCACCCACTTTGAAAGAATTTAATCATTTTGATTCTCAGTGGAGAAACAGACAAAAAAAGCAAGTCAGACAAGCATTAAGAAAGCGTTGTCCTGCTTCTTCTGCATTCTATCCCCTCTGTTATGGGAGGAATTAGCTATTGAATATTGCAGTCATGTATCACAGAGCTGCAGCTGTTAACAATACCATCTCCATATTTCAAATGCATGCATTTTAAATTTTTCCTGACAAGTTAAGGATTGTTTCATAGGATGTTGTACAGAACTAACATATGAAGCTCAGTTCTACCAGTGAGAATTCATGGTAAATATATCAGACTGGATGAGGCATTTCATGATGGTTTGTTTTGACGAAATAATTTCTGAGATTTCTGGGCACAGAAAAAGCCTGCAGTGGAGCCCTTGGTGCTGTGTTTTGTAGGTGTTGCTAGTTAAGGTAGAGAAGGTAGGAACTGAGAGCTGTGAGATGGATTAGGATTTTGCTAGGGTTGAGGTTCTAAAAGAGGTAATATTTGGTCAGAGGTGGTTGGGTGAGAAATTACTACTGTAATTTCACAGTGATCAGTTTTGTGACTATTTCATTTCATAAGACAGCAAAAGGTCAAGACGGTGGTAGTGTCCAAAAGAGAATGGCACTCAAGAGTGTCTAGTGGCATGAAGAGTAATGTATAAAGGGAATGTTCAGCAACTAATAGCAAGAATTGAAATTAGTCTGAGACCAATAATTCTCATCAGCTGGAAACCACTGAAGGAAAAATAAAAGGTCAGGAGGTATTACCTGATCATGGAAAGACTGAGTTGCCAACATGATATGGCTGTGAAAAGCCAAAAGTGATCCTGGAATATATGAGGTGAGGCACTTCCAGTGGAAATAGGCAAACATTCATAACATTGGAGAAGGTGTTGTTCAAGCCTCATCTGGAATACTGTTCACATTAGCCCATATTTTAAATTCATCTTTGTTCACAATTGAATGGCTAAAGAGAAAACTTGCTATACTGACAGGACCCTGGAGAAGAGAATGAAAAGGTTTGTGTGGTGCAATAGAGTGAAGTCTGCTAGAATGGTTCTCTATACTCAGAATGGAAAAACCTTTATTAATTTTAAAACCAAATTAGTGCAAGAATAATTAATTATAATCTAGGTCTGAGCAATTTTTTCCTAGATTTTGAAGGTTTTAACTACTAGAAAGGGGACATTGAAGGAGAGTTTTCTTTTAAGAATAGTAGAAGCAAGTACCATACCTGTTTCGATGGCCAAGTTTGATACATTTTGAGAATGGGTTTTGTGACTAGATAGCAATTACCTGCAACAACAGTGTCGAAGAAGGTCTATTATAGAGTAGTGCCATGATAATATATATTGCTTTTGATAAAAATTACTAGCTCTGATATAAAAATTACCACATAGTTTCCAAAGTAAATGTATCTGTAAAATAATTCTTGCAAGATATTGACATATTAATATAGTTTCTCTGAAAACTAAAATTTAAAAACAAGCTCTTTCTCCCTCCACTTCCTCCCCCCACCTTGCATCAGCAGATAGTAAACTTTGCAAGAACCACTTCACCAAGCAATAGTAATGGTAGGAATATATTATACATTACTTCCAAAAGAAAACATACCTTAGGATGTGGTGAAGTGTAGAAAGATATTTTTATGGTCAGTGTGAATATTTTAGTTTCTAGGTTTTGTGGCACATGATGATATTATGTTAAGAAGTTATTATTCTGCAGTGTATGACTTACTGCCTGGTCCTGCTGGTTTAACTCAGACCTTTCACAACTTGTTTTCAGACAAGGGGATTCTTTTACATTAATTGTGCATTTGAGTAAGGAATGCAAAACTGAATCCCCATTTACTACATTGAAATGAAATGAACAAACCAAATAGGGTATGAGAGAACAAGGAATTTGTATTTTGCATTGATTCAGTTCACAACACAGCTGTTTTCCAGATTTAACCCTCATATTAAGAATTCCCCTACTACTTGATAAATCACTCAGAAAGGTTCAGGTCTCTGACTATCTTTTATTCAATTCCTCTTTCCAGACAGAGATAATAAAGTGGACAATGTTCACATTCAGGCACAGAAAAGGTGATAGTCCATTAGGAAATCTGAGCAAATCTGCAGTAAGTCGATGTTGCTGTTTCTTGCCTCACTCTTGTCAGTTTTAACCACTATTCCCAGGACTGCAGTGGGGAAATATACTCCCCAGTGCACTGGCCTGTATTGTCAGCCCAAGAAACAATTGAACTAAATCACAGAGGGTAAAACCTGAGCCTTTGGAACTAGGGTTCCTAGGACCTTAACTTTCATCTTTCAAAGTATTCTTGTCTCAAAAATCAAGCACACTCATCATTAGAAAGCTTGGGTTATACAGAACTAAGGTTCAGGTGACACTGTGAAAAGCAGAGTTGAACACACCAGCTCCACACTCAAGTAGCCATCTCACCAACATGGTAACCAAACTGACACCAAACTCATCCTCAGCCTAATCAAGTTTTCTTCAAAAGATGTACAACTTCATTAAAGGTGCAGCCAACCCCTCACTTTCAGAGAAGCACTTCAGCTCCTGTGATAGCATCCTGCTTCCTGACCAGACCAGTGAATATTTATAATCATGGTCTGGCACAATTCCAGGTAGGGTCAAACTTCTGCCCTGGAGCTGAACACTCCACCATGCTTCTGGAGGCTCTGTGGTTAGGAATACCTTCCCAGCAAGAGGGTGAAGCGTGTCACCCGGCCAAGGTGTGACTCATATTTCCTGTGTCTTGGATGGCAACTTGCATTAGTAGGCAATTAGATGAAAAGGAAACATCATTGCTATTTCCCCTCCTCTGAGTGACATCCTGAGCATATCTAGTAAAAAATTAATGCATCTAGGGCCCTCAAGATTTGTAGCTTATTGAAAACAAAGATGTGTTAGAAAATGCTCTTTTAGACTCCTAGTTCATGCTACAGATTCCTAGAAACTATGACATTTAAATAGTAATAAAATAAATAAGATAGTCTCTTTATAGGACTCCTGCATAAAAATTGGGTTGCTAGAGAAGTCCTGCAAAGTTTTTTGGCTAGATACAGCCTGGTTTTTCAAATTCAAGTGGACTTTTGCTTGTCAACGCAAATGATGTTGTCTTCCGAAATATACCTTGCTTTTGTACATAATATTGCATGCTCCCTGCATTAGACAATGCTGTCTTGACATTGTATCACTATCATTATTGTCTTCAATTCAGTCTGCAAAAGCCTTCTGCATGGTGTAGACACTGCTCAAGGACAGGCTAACGTGCAAAATCTGGTCAGGAGAAGGATGCACCACCCTTGGTGTTCCTCTGCAATGTGTTTGTATGAAGGACCTTGGCTTCCTGTAGAAACTGTCAGCCTGGGGAATAGAAGCTATACAATTCCAATAATGTAGGAAATAACTACCCTCTTTGTGAGGGAAAGGATCTGATGACAAAGGTGCTTCCTAAGAATTTAACATTGTTAAGTTATCAGGATGCTGAGTGGATATCACTGTCATGTAAAACTAGAGGGAGTATTTGTACTTAATGTACACCTAATATATCCTAAATTAAAAGCTATCCTTAACCAGCCTGTCACATACTTACAGGTACAGGTAGAACACACCATTTCTTTAGGAACAACATGCAATTCCTCTATGGAGTGCTCAGTCACGCATAATTCTGAACATATCAGCCTACATCATGATTGGCATGTACAAGACAGAATGTCCATCTGGAAGAAATATATGCCACAAATTACCTATAGCACGCTGACATTTTCCCTTACCTTTCCATGCACTTTGAACTGAAAACAATTAGCCAGCTAAACTACTAGTAATAATGTTGCCTAAGTATTGTGTATACTACTGGTTGCACAGGAGCTCTGAGAAACCATTCAGCCTTTTGTCTGAAAAACCCGACCCACTGACTTTTTCACTTTCTGCTACCATAAAATGCTTCTGTTCTGGAATTGCCAGCCAAAGTCAGACCCTGTGCCTCCTTAGTTAGCAGGCAGAGCAAAATCTCCCTCCAGGTGCATAAAGTTCTGCTTACAACAGGCTGATTGTTTGTGTAAGCCTAGGCACCTTCCCTTCAATGAATCCCATGTATTACTCTTCTGACAATTTAACAGGCAGCTGGTATTGCTACCATAATTTTACATTCAAATGAAGTACAACATGTGTAAACATGTACTTTTTTGACAACATGTGTAAAGGACTAACAGAGACATAAGTTTCACCATGTTTCACCATCCCCAAAACAATTCAATGGCTCCATTTCTGTGCCTGGTGAGAGAAAAAGCTATACAAATACAAGATAGGTGCTAGTGTCATTGTTCAATGCACTTTTGGAAGATGCTTAAAGTGGTTAGCACAGCAAGGAAACCTACAACAACGTAACAGATGATAATCTAGCACAGAAAATAAACACAGTTCTGGACTCAAGCAGCTAATGTGATAGAGCTGCTGGTGCAGGTTTGCTGACAACAGCATTTTGGTCATTGACTTGGCCTGTACACACCAATCTCTTCTTCCTACTGTCAAGACAGACTGATAGCAACATTGAAAAGAAGGGTTAATGGTCAGGGACATTTGAACAATGTTTAAGACCTCGTTTTAGTCATATTACTGTGTTGTAGACCATTGATAATAATGCCCACAATCCAGTTACTCATCTTCATAGGTCTTACACTCCAAGGAGAAAAACATTTTCTGCCAGGGCACAGAGAGCTGAAGAGACATACTCCAGGTGACAAAGAAGGAATCCACAATCCCAGGAAGGGAACTCAAACTCCAGCTGAGCAGTCTGGGACCTACTCAGAATATGCGGAAACCTTTTTTCTGCAGTAAAGAATGGTGAAAAGGGTACACACATTTGTCAATAGATAGTGCTGCACTTCATGTCATAATGGTGCTATAATTGGCATCCAGCAGCCTCTGCATAAGGCCACATGGTTAGAAGAAATTGCTAAATTATTTGACTTGTTAACCCAGTTTGAAATGCTAACTGCAGAGTTGTCTGAGTGATAAACTCTTTAAGGAGAAACCTTTGATCTCCAGTCAAGTAAAGACCTTTAAAAGTCCTGAAGTCTGGAGTAGCCAGCCCTAAAGACCTTTGTTTGCAGCCATCACTGGAAGAGGGGGAGGGAAAAACCATTTTGCAGTGATTGCCCAAAAGTTTGGCTTTGCTTGTAAAGCTGGAAGGTGAAAGGCCGTGCTGCTCTCTTCCCTTCCCCCAAACAAACAAACAAAAAAAAGGTTATCCAGCTTTATGGTATAAGGCGGTCCTTAAGTTTAAACTAATGAATTTGGCTTAACAAAGAAGATTGCAATAATCTGAAAAAAACCCGGTTAATGGACACTGAATTTTCTTGTTCCTGAAAAAACACTTTAAAGATCAAATTTGAAGTGGCCTGTGGCAGCCTTTAAGCACACCATGTTGCAATAGAGTTATGGTTTCTAGCACTGAAATGGGAAGGAGTTCAGCCTGCACACAATTTCTGCTAGAGGCACTTACTCACTTTATCACCCAGTTGAGCTCCGCAGGGCCGGGGTTTGCACGTGTGCTGACCGCCATCCTTCAGCATCACTCTGGCTAAAAGCAGCAGGGTGTGGGACTGCCACTGCAGTCAGGGGACACTTGAACCAGATGTGAACTCTCTCCTGCCACTACACAGGCAACCTCTAGGAGAGGCAGGAGGGGTTACTAACCTTTTCTTCCTCACGAGTTTATTCATGGATAATATCCTTCTTTGCCAACATTTCTTCTGACAGAAGGAACTAGATTTAAAAAACCTGACCATAAATTGGTAAGGCCCAAGTGTCACTCCTCCTACTTCCTCCTGTGTCCTTTCACCACCATCACCCCCTGGATGAAAGTTCACAGCTCACTAGCAGTGTCTGTAAATGGCAGATCTTTTACTGCTAGCTTTAGCCTCTGCTGAGCTCCCAAATGGGATGGTGTTGCTTGATGGGGTCATCTGTTTACTTAAAACAGGACTGGGATCAAAAGTTCATTTTCATGGACCATTAAAGGACAACGATAACTGCGCCAGCCACTGCTGAGTAGAGCTGGATGTGACTGGAAGGGGAATAACACCATATGCCAGCCACCCTGTTTCTCATAAGATTTATTTCAAGTGCGTTCCCTGTACCTACCGGGAAATATGGAAACAGCCATCTTCCATACCAGTCTACAAGATGTATCTGTGGGCAATCTCTGCCACATTATCTTCCCCTCAGAGGTCACTAGTGATTCATTACAGCGTATTTGCAGACATTCCAACGGCCACTTGGATTTGTTTCAATGAATCAGTAACAGTCAATTTCTGGCCAGCAAAATCTTACTGATCTTTCACTTCTTTTGGTCACAGGAAAACTCTGAGAGGCTTACTGCTCATGTTAAGCATTAAAGTCAGCATTTGTGATCCAGAGAGAGAGTGAGGCAGAAAGAGAAACAAAATGGGAAAGGGTGAAAATTTAGGTAACTTTCAAGTCTCTGCACAGCAGAACTGAAAAACTGAGCCAAAATTCATATTGCCTCTAACAGGCAGCCCCATGAAAAGTAGTAGTAGTATGACAATGAATGATTCTTGTTGTAGAGGCCTGAGTTATTTGGGCTTTTTAATTGACAATGGTTTTGCCTAATAACCATAAGAGCTCCAGTCCAATCATGAGTTAAGCCTAATTTCTACAGGAACACAAAGGAAGACTTCCTTAATCAAATAAAGACCCTCAGATCATGCAGCTGACCTACACATCTGCTGAAGGCCGAGCATCTGCCTGTAAAAAAAATATTTTCTCCTGGAAAATTGTGGGGTTTTGTTCTTTTTTTGTTGTTGTTGTTTTTTTTAATGGCATATTTAAGTGCTCAGGAGAAAGTAAGGGCCTGGGCCACAAAATCTCGGCCTCTTTCCACAAAGCTGGCCAATGCTCAGGTGGCTCCAAGCAGAGCCAGAAGGAGCCCTGCCTGCAGCCCCATCCACCAGTCCTTCCCATCCAGGAGAGGGGCTGCCAGCTCTCCGAAGCCTCAGGTCTTTGATAACAGGGTGTAGTATGGTGTGGTTTGATTATCGCATCAAAGTCATTAGAAAATACCAAGGAGTGGTGCCAGACCAGCGTCAACCGGACGAAAATTTGAAAACCGAGAAGGGAGAAGTGGGAAACCCCGGTGGCCTGGGCAGTACCAGCACTGCTTAAGGGACTTCTGCTACGGTCTGTAGATCGCACACGTGTCTGGTGGCACCCATTAACTGCTTTCAGCATAACAATGGCCCTTTCTCATCCCTGCCCATCCTCCCTGTCCCAGTTAAATGAGCCATTTCCCAGACAAATAAAGACTGGAGAGTCCGCCGTCACTAGGGGTAGGAGACTGAGGAAGGCAATTCAGACGGGAATGGTGGGAGACTGCTGACTACCGACAGGGACACGGGGCCACCGGGAGCACTGCGAAGGGACATGAGGAGAAAGGGAAACCTGGTCCAGGGGAGAGAGGTGCAGGGAGCACGAGGGGATGTGAACTACATTTACCCTCTGCACAGTATCTTGCAGGAGGGAAGGGAAGCCACAACAGCAGATATAAGGGATCAGACACATGCAGGAGATCAAAGGAAGATGGGGAAGGAGGAAGCTGACGGGGAGGTGACCCTGGTGCCTGTGCCAGCTCAGCCTGCAGGAGCTGCAAGGCACACAAATGTTGGGTAGAACCAGCAGCAGAGGGCTGGGTTTCCGTGCTCCCCACTTGTTGTTTTCTTAGCATAATGTCCCCCCATCTGAACAAGCTGAGCAGGCACGAAGGCACCTATAGTGACCTTGTCACAAGCTGGTGGCCTGACTGCACTTCTGCCCCTTTTCTGCTGTGGCTGCAAGGACAGTGTGTCTGATCAAGAAGCTGCTGCTAAAATTCTTGTCCTTCCTCCAGCCTTCAGGAAAAGCAAGCAAACAAGGAGCAGAAGCCAGGTGGGACACACACTGTGCTTTAAAGGCGACAGGTTAAGCTTCATGTCCACAGTGCATCTGTATTTCTTTGCCTAGTGTAGGTAATATGAAGTTAAAAATCATTTTTCATATTTCTACCTGACTTTATACAGCTAGATGTATAAATATATACATTTGCCCACATACAGTGTGAGTAAATATTTCTGTGTCTAGCCTGACTGCAGGCTTCATGCTGTCAGATAAAGCAATCAACTTTAAGGAATTCAGGAATACAAGATTGGTTTATAATATCTCGATTGTTATATAATTCATACAAGTGAGAACAACAGTTCCAAAACCACTGCCAGCTATGCTGATAGAGCAGAGCCCAGAAGTTGGGATTAGAGAGCATGAAGTACAGTATACAAAGAAAAAATAGCAAGACAAATACTTGATTTGTTAAAAGACATTAGGCCAAATTTTCCTCTACAGCAATACTAATTATAAGAAGCCATTATCAAAATATTTTTTTAAAAAATCCCAACTTTGAGTCAGCAACACTCACAACCTATAGAGAAAAAAGAGTCTTGCACAAGACTGGATGAACGTATTTGGGAGCATTTTATGGTAGATCTCCTCAAGTTTAATTCTCTGCTGAAAGGATGATCAGCGCTGCAATCAGGACACTATTGACCAGCACTGACTTAGCCTTCCCTGGATATCTCTTTCCCAATCCAGCCACTCCATAACTGTCTGTCACACAGGGACTGATGATTCTGTATGCACTTCTCAGCCTTTCTGCAGGCTGCAGGAGCAAGGAACTCAGCTGAGGGCACACTCAGGAGAGTTCCTGACGCAGTTTCCCCCTCTTTCAAGTGCACTCTTCAATATACCCCTTGTTAATATTGCTGTGACTTTCTTTTCCCCCTCATGCTGTAATACTGGTGCTGAATTTTGATGAGACAAAACCAGGTGTAGCCTGTAGCATCTATTTATTTAGAAGCAAATACAAAATTTCAGTAAATATTTTGGAGTTACAAAGAAGAACGATAGGTCAACTGCTTCTCTCAGTCCAGAATAGGTTCTTATATTTTTATCAGTTGATTAAAGGAAATACTTGCCTTGAATCCACAAATGTACTTTTCCTTTTAGATATTCCAGACACTTTTGGCCTTACATTAAAGTTAGTGTTGGCTCTTTTATATAATTCATACAAGTAGCCACAGGCACCAAAAAAAAGTTAATTTCTTAACTGTAGCTTTCCTCTCTTTATGTTTGCAATTTCAATTAACTGTTCTAAATAACTGACAACATGGAATATAAAACATTCCTGCAACAATGTAGGTCTAACAGCAATTACGTTGATTTACTCTGGACCATGTTAAGTTCAGGGAGTAGGATAAAGAGACAAGAGTTTAAAACTTCTTTCACACTGATGTAATAAATTCAGTACATTGCTTTAAAGTTAGGGCAAAATAGCTGGTAACTGAAAGTCAAAAAAACGCCCTTGTTTTGTTTTCCACTGTGATAGAAAACAATAGATTATGGGAAAGTTCTTCAGAAGGTGATCAGAGGAAAAGTTCACCAGCATCTATCATGGACTGTGTCTCTGTGGCCTGCTGGGATAGGAGGGAGGGACATAAAGGTGTCAGCAGTTGAACTGGTACGGTAAATCACAGTAGGGCTAGTAAAGCACGATGGCAGCCTAGTGTAAATGCCTTCAGACTTCTATTTCTTCTCTGAGGTTGTACTCGGGACACGTCCCCTCTTTGTGACCTTATCTCTGGGGCACTGGGTTGTGCACTGGTCTCTTCTCTTTAGTTTACGAGGACTAATCCATTTGCAGGTTAATAAAAGGTGAAAAGGACAATCACCAAGGAGCCACCAAAATAAACAAGTACCTTTGACTGCTTAAGGATTCTTGGTTTTCCACATCAGCATGCTCAGCCTGTCTCCTTTCTCTCCTCATGAATACTTTGATAATAAGTACGTCTGCAAACTGCTGATTAAAAAAATTACTAGCAGTATGCAAAAGAGAACAATAAGACAATTCCTTAAAAAGTGGATGGTTCTACTTTGCAGGCAAGTAACTGGTCTCTGTAAAATATACTCTGCTGTGCATGTCCTTGTGGTTGAAATTTGCAATTATTTTCTAGAAATACTGACTGACAATTAGTGAATTTCAAAGATCAACATGCTCTCTGTAAAATATATTCTGCTGTGCATGTCCTTGTGGTTGAAATTTGCAATTATTTTCTAGAAATACTGACTGACAATTAGTGAATTTCAAAGATCAACATGCTCTTAGTCACAGAGCAAAAGTTCCCTTAGAAATGTCACAAATCTGAGCCATTTCATGTTATAAAATGAGCAAGAAGATCAGGACATGCCATCACTTCAAGCAAAATTAATTAATTTTTTCTCTTTAACTGCTGGATTTATAATAGATGTGCTAGCTTGCTGCAGTGCTGTAGGCAGCATCATCAACATCAATAATATATATTTAATATAGTGACACTAAGAGCCAGAGACAGTGGGACAAGGAGGAAGACATCAGGGTGAAAATCACCTGCGTGTCAGGCAGCCAGGGCAGTAGTGTGTTGCTGGAGCAGTGGGGCTGTTTGTCTCACTGCTGGTTCCCTTTGTTCCCACCCTATCTCCTTCCATTCTTGTCAAAGTTAAGGACAATTCACAACAGAGGAGGCTATTGCCAGGTCAGGGAGCAGTTTCCGATTTCTCTCTGGTTCCTAGGCTTCCAAGGGAAGCTTTGGAGAGAAGCAGCGTGTTTGATGAGTAGGTGTACGACGTAGATTTTAAGAGGGGAAAAAACCCCAACTCTATTCACATAGGCAGGCACTACTCTTGCTAGCAGGGCAAGATGCAGTCCCTTCCTTGTTTTCCCAAAGGATACAAGCTGTTAGTTCATTCAGAAGAGCTCAGATGGAAAATAAAGGCTATTAGGTAAAGCACACCACAGCCTCTTGCTTCCTTAAGTCAATTAAGTCAGCAAGCCAAGGAAACCAAGACCTACAATAATTGCATGGAAAATTCAGACTCAATCTTAAAAACATGTTTGTTCTGCTGATATTTTACAAAAGCAGTATATTTCTGAGATAAAGGTACACCAAATTGGTATTGACCCCATAGAGCTCAAGCAGAAAAAAATCCCAAACCTAAGTTGTTGCTTTTCCCCTCAAAATAACAATTCCTGGAGGAAGCTATTTATTTCATTTAAAACAGCATTAACAAAGATAACAAGTCTTTGGTAGATGTGTGCTTATGTGCATCTCCTCCTTAAACTCCACCTGGAGCACTGCTCAGGACCCACATCTCTGTATTTACACCAACTTTTCCCAGTTCCCACCACCTCAGAAAGTTACGAGCCTGCCTCCTACTCAAGAGTGCGAATGGTACTGATTGCATTTTGGTTACTTTTATCTCTAGAGAGATTCTGTGGGAGGCCCTCAGCTCTGGAATTTATTCCCCCCTTTGCTCAAAAACAGCCTCCAACAATCTTTGACCTTCTGTGTAAGCTGTGAGGCCCAAACCAAGGATTTGTTTTGGGAGAAGCATAGGAAAGGTTGGCATTTTTGGGTGTGGCAGGAGAACAAGTTGTCTGTGCCTGATTTAGTCCTGGGTTTATAATTTTCTCGTAGTGTGACAGTTGTCCTGCACAGCAGCGTGGTCTTCTTAAGCCATGGATTTTAAGGCTTTCCTAAGTGGTCATAAACTGGGGAAAAGAAAAGCATTGAAATCTAGCAACATATGAAATATTGTGTATTTGTGAACAAAATGACCTGGCAAACAAGTACACCATAAGTCACTTTTGCTAAAATGATCCTTCCAGCCTTGCAAATCACATAAGTTCTGCATGTCTCCAGGGCACTAACAGCATACAAGTGAAACTGCAATGTTGAGACTGCTGATAAAGGGACAAATAACACTTTAATTAACTGAGAATACTTAATATCTTGCCCTGCCTATGTTGCAATTGAGAGGCAAGCTGTAAACAGCACTATTATGTCCTACTACGAAAGTTCTCCTGTCTGTCACCTTTTAAATATTTAAATCTCAGATTCTTTAAAAGCTGTTTCCGCTGCTTTTACTCTTTGGATGTAAACAGATTTGTTAAATATTTTATTTCTAACCCACCCACGAAGCTACATTCATTTACATAACTTAATGAAGGCTGCATTATTCATTGAACTTCTCATATAACATTTTTTGTAAGACATTATTAAACAAGTGAAGCAAGCCAGTCTAGTAATGAGTCTTCTCTAAACTTGCTGCCAGTTACATTTCCTTTCTCCTAATCTATCACTCTAATGGTTGCAACTAATAAACTTTTTGAATTTTTGCTGCTAATCTGTATATGTTTTGCATTGCATGCTGGATGTATAATTTGACAGAGAATTTACAATACAAACCACCTGGCAAACAAAACTATCTCAATTAAATGCTACCCAAACCCACTCCACTCTTTTTTTGTTATAATAGAGTACAACTACGTGTAACATAGTACCTTTAAGCCATAAATAAATTCACTAATTTGGGCCTGGAACATACCAGCAGTATATCTCTAGCATAAGATTTGTGTCTGCATTTTAAAAATTCTAAATCTTTGCCAAAAGTCAGTAGATTAAAGTTTGGTTTATGCAAATGTCCTGCATAGCCTTGTAAAAGATCCAGTAGTCTTGCATACAATTGTGTTAGACTGTTCTAGGAAAGATGATATGCAACAATTTTCAGGTAAAGGAATTCAGCACTAGGTTGCTTACACATGAGCTGTTTAATCTGTGTTTAAGACTATACCAAAATTAACACTGGATTTTCAGGAAGTCTAAGCAGTGCAGCTCCATTTGAGATAGCAAATTTTCAGAATTTATACCTCATAAAATCAATTCCAATGACTAAAAAAAGGAAATAAAGAGTTGGATCCAGGGTTCTAATTTTATGCACATTAGTTTTTGCAAGACAGGCATATTATTTTATCAGCATCCACCCTGAAAACCTCTGCAGATGTGTAGAATTAACAAAACACAGCAGTGTTCTGTTCTCAAAGATGGCTAGATGCAGATTTGTAAAAACATTTTTAAAAACTTCCTATAGCACTTAGGAAAGTACAGCTTGAAAATCAAAGATGAAGTATTTTATGTATTATTAAGTATTTTTCTTGGTACCTCTCCAAAGGTTATTTTGAATAGCTGAACAGAATAAACTAAGAAAACATACAGTAGATTGAAATGGGGTAGAAAGAAGGAAAATCTTTTTTTCAGCCTCTTATCTTGCAAGTTCCAGGAAAAGATTCCTTTAAGGAAATATAAAATAAAATAAAATAAAATAAAA
>VXBB01011447.1:199211-271874 GCA_013399915.1 Illadopsis cleaveri
AGAAAAAAAAAAAAAGAAAAAAGAAAAAACCAACACAGTGAAGCAGCAGATAATGAAATTGGTAGAGTCCCTGTCATCATTATGTGTTATACGCTCAAGCCGACTCTCTGGGATGGGAGCAGGAACAGAAAAACTAAAAGAAGGTAGAGAAAAAAACAAAAAGTCAGGAAAAGCAAGCCGCTCAGGATTAACTAAAAATGCTTTGTGGCATCCTTGGGCTCAGTTGCTTCTGATTTCTGCCCTGTAGTGTTTGCAGGTTATGTACCCATGCGCTACGGGGAGTGCGAAAAAAGAAATCCTTACCTGACCTCTGGATAACCCAAACAGGAGATTAGCCCATTTCCAAGCAAAGCAGGTTGTCACACTGTTAGGCCAATTGCTTCTATTGACACTTTGCATAAACATCTTACACAGGGTGATCAGAAAGGACTGTTACGCCATTAATGCTCTTTTTATTTTTTTATACCTAAGTCTTACAGAATAAAGGCCTTTCTGAGTAAGGGATAACAAAAGGGTCAAAAGGTCACAAACATTCTTTTAAGTAGGCAAAAATCGGGGAAGTTTAGATTCATTGAAAAGTGCAAATTGGAATTTTTTTGCGTCTTGAAACATTCCAGCACACTCAGCTTTTTCTAATTTCACTTCTAGTAAATTCATTATCTACTTAATTGTGCGTTTTTACTTTTACTTTTAAATAAGAAAAATGCTAAAGTCTTCATTTTAGGAAATAGCAAGCTGTCTAACCTTCTCAGCTAATCAGTAATCTAAACATACTTAGACATTACCATTGAAATCCTTGTGAGGACCAGTGTGAAAATATACAGAACTTTTTCTTGAAGTGGGATGACTGAACAGTCTCTCATGTACAGTTTTCACACAATTTACACAGCATGTGGTTTGCACTGTGTACAGCAAAATATTCTATATTTTCTTTTGTTTTGCTTTTGCTTTGATCAGAGATGGAAACAATCTCCCTTTAATAGTATAAAAGCCACCTGCTGGGCATCACAGACTACAGCTAATTGGTAAATTCTTTGAAATTTTGATATAATGGATTTTGACCTCTTTAATTAAAAAAACCCAAAGCCTAGAATACAGTGAACTCTTCTGGGAAATGAATAGTGCCAAGCACATACAACTGCAAGCTACACACAATCTTTTCTTAGGAAAGAATACAGAAGTAACATTACAATTTTTTCCTTGAGGATGCATGGTTTTTGGCCTAGAAAAAAAAAAGGCTCTTGCTAGCTACGTATCATTTAAGTCGCTAAGATAAAGAAAGAGCAAACAATTAAATATTTCAATTATTACTACTTTTATTGGGCTTTGGAGCTGAAAAGCACCAAACATGAAGGTGACTTTTTCATTTCAAACACAGTAAATTCACAAAAGCCACTCACAAATGTTCCAGCCCTCAACATTTCCTACTCTAAGGAGCTCACACTGTACCAACCCACCCCACCTTGTTTTAGGAAAGACAAATGGGTTTCAGGACCCAAAAGGAAGCCTGTCAACCAGAATCATTGCTGTTTCATAATCTCTGACATAACGTTAACCTTTCAGTGGAGCTATAATCTCATTGCTTTGGGAACTCTGAGGCAGCACTGTCTTTCTTTTGTTAAAACACTTATTTATATTCTGTCCAGCATAATGGGGCCATGGTCCATGACGTGGACTCATAGGCACTGCAGTAACACAGCTACACAACAAGAACAACACTTTTTTAATCTTTGCTTACGTTTCATGCACAAGTATACATGAACATATCTTACACAGGTATACACTTATTTCCAACAAAAACCATCTGTATGACTATGAAGATAACACCATCATTATTCACCAAGTTATGCTCCTGTTAATTAAAGCATGCACATCATGAAAGCACTTACTAAATTGGAAAACAAAACATAAAGGACCAGGATCAGAATCAAAACTGGACAAAGACAAGTCTTGTTTACTCTGAGCATTTCTTGGTTGCAAAGGAACAACTGAACCACTTAAAATATAGATACCTAAATCCAGCTTGAAAGACAAAAAGACAGTTTGCTAACTGTAGAATAACACCATACCAAACCAAACACAATTATCACTTAATCAGTAGGTGTTCATTACTGCTGACAAACATCTTGTTAGTCTGGTTAGCAAGTCTGCCTGCCACTTGCCCAAATATTTTGTTTTATTTAGACCTGGGGACGTATTTTGTGAATGTGGTGAATTTCTGAATCCCCTCTATTGATCACATAACTGGAATAACACACATTGGTCTTGTATTTCAAAGTGTACATTGATCTCTTGATCTGTGAACGTCTCCCTGTAGTTTATGCTATTTTTCTGAATTGGTACAACAAATGGATTTTCAAAGTGATGTTATGGGGACTTAGCTATGCAATTCCCATTAGTGTCAATGGGGGTCGCAGGCTAAATTCCTAGACAATGCTTTGAAAACTGAGCCCTGGATTTTCAAAGGAAGGATAGTTTGTGTTAGAAAGGCAGTGTCTTTCAGTTTTTAAGCCACTGCATTAGAACGTGCCTTTTCCTTTTAAGCACCATGCATTTAGAAATTGTGTCTAAACTTGGGACATTGAAATGTTCACAAGAATGAAACAATTTTGTATTTAAATACTACCATCTGTTTCAAATTTAGAAGTGAAATTGTATCTGTCACTATCTTGAATGTTGGGATACAATCTTCAACACATTCATAAATGTACAATGTATAATGTTATGACAGCTGAACCATTGGGATTTGTTGCTATGCTAAGAAAAAACAGAAGTTACTTGTATTCATATATCTTTTGTAAGAAAAAAATCCTTGCAAAGGGCAGAATTCTTTCCTAAAATTTGGACCTTGTGGTACACTTCGAGAGATGCCTGGTCTTGTTACATTCATGGAATTTTTTTTTATTCTTTGACACTTCAAAATGAACTTAGACCTGCCTATAAAATAGAATGCTTGCTGTTGAAGTCACGTGAACAAGCTTGTTGCTGTTACCATAACCAGAAAAACACTCACAATGTATAATTTTTACAAATCCCATTAAAACTTCAAGCAGCCCAAGATGTAACATCTGAAGGCACAGAAGAGTAGTTTCTGAGACAAATATAAATAGGCCCTATGAAACACACAACATAGCAACAAGTAATACCTCTTCAAAGAAGATTTGTTTAATTACAGTAAAAATGTTTATTATGAAGTGTGTTGTTTTTCATCATTAAAGAATAAGCTGGACTAGTAGCAAAAGAACCATCTTTTGAGTCTAGAAGCAAGGAAGAGTTTGAAAAGCAGGAGCCTGGCAGACAGTCAGGCTCCAGAGGGCACAGGCTCGGGCCAAATTGCTCCTGTCAAGCGTGTTAGTCCGTACACAAAGTCCCTTCAGACAAAGCATAAAACTATGTCAATAGCAAATTTTGTGTGGATTTAAAATTGTGTATTATGCAATGGTCAGGTCATTCACCATTTTTTCTGGTTTTGAGCTCCTGACGCAGAGGTGTACACGCTCAAACAGCACCAGGGGAGACAAGTGCAGCCCCCCAAGACAGGTCATCTGCCTCTCACCTGAACAAGACTTTGAAAACATAATTCCAACTGTTAAAATCATGAAGCATTTAATATAGCACAGTTTAATTTCAGCTGGCATTTTCACTTGGCTTCCGGTTGTTTTTTAAATACAGGTTTGCCAGTAGTACTTAAGTATTGGCATCTGCCAAAAAGAAATTTTATATTTTACTTTATTTAATCTTGAATTTTCTATAGGCACTTATTTTCTTACTTAGACTAACACACAACAAGTTTGCTTTAAACTATTCACTCGTCTATGAAATAATGCCATAAACAACAGCACATGATGAGGCACAGTATCCTAAATAAACTTCTTGGGGATTAAAACTGTATCATCATTTGTCTCAATCCTTCCTGTACAAATCCATCTGAGATGATTCACTATAAAAATGCCATCAAAAAGTTCAAAATCTACAATTACATTTTAACCATCTTCTCTGGTTTAGAGGTGGGTCTAATTTAAATTAATCTAATTTGGTGTAACTAGAAAAAAAATTCAAACACAAAACACTTCCACTTCCATACTGTGTTCTGGAATTGAACACTCTCATCCCATCTGTCACATTCAATATTTAGCACTATCCATTTGAGTAACTCCAGATGCCTGTAGTCTTACAAGTATGTATATACACCATACCACAAGAAGTCAGTATCTGACAAATGCTGGTTTTAACTACCCCAAAACTGCCTTGTATACAAATGCATCTAATCTAGACAGTCAGGTTGCTGTACCCTAGAACTAATCATCTGCAGTGGTCTGCCCAAGTATACAACTCCAAGTTTAAATTTCAGTCCAGTTACTTCTAGGATTGAAGGAAGGAGCTTTAGATACATAGCCCTGGCGTGCAAATGCAAACTGATGCCTATGGGAAGACAAGTGAGCATGGCACAGCTCCATGGCATCAGCTTTGTGCTTACAGAGGAAGAGAAGACTTCAGCTCTTTGTGTGAAGCTGCAGCTCAAAAGCAGACCCAGGACACCGCCAGTGTGGGCACTGGTGGGAAGCAGGGATTCCGTGAACAGGGCATTGCCCTCTCCCAACTTTCACGTCACTTCTTGTCATATTCTGACTTGGACAAAAACACCAGATAAAATTACATCTATGAAATACGCTGAAATTACATTGCTACAGAGACTGATTCAAATTAACAGGAGGATTTACATCAGGTCTATAACGTTTATGAGCACTCTTGAATTTGCAGCAGCTGGTCTCCACAGAAGTCCATGATCTGCAGTGTGTGCTATGACTCGTGCTAGTTCCACTGAAATAACCTAAGGTTCTACAGCAGGTAAGGAGAAATAGTTTGGTTCAACACAACAGAGTAATTATTTTTTAATTGACAACTTTCTTTTGGTTTAGTTTCTTTTAGCATCTGTGCATTTCTTAAAAGCTACACATCTAAAATAAAAAAATGACAGCCACAGCGTGCCAGATTCTTCTCTTAGGCAGCCATCAAAACACTTAGAATTTTATATAAAATATGTCTCTCTAAAAAACTTCTGCAGGAAGCAGGTACAAATACAGCAACTGCTCAATAAAGTATCTCAGCTGATCTTGGGTGCAGAGCTAGAATACGTGAAAAGCCACTGAAATTCAAGACATAACAGGCCACAAAACAGCATAATTCTGTTTTCATCCAGAAACAAAAATCCAGTGCAATCCATAAGGCACGGATACTTACAGATGTGGCCATCATAAGTTTACTGTAAACAGATAGATACTTCTTCCAAAGTCGTGCACTCAGGGTACGGCTGCATAACCATCCTTTATAGCAGATGAAGTTACATCCCTTAGGGAAAGCTATGCTAGATCTGAGAACCTCTGGACAAGGAATTCCACAATCAGTAGCTCAGGAATGTAAATAGAGACAAGTTAAAAGGAGAGCCAAAATCACTAGGAAAAAACTTTCATGTTCTTTCATGGACAACCTTCACTTTCCTCTTCAGCTACAAGAAAACATTTACTTCCCTATTTCTATCAAATGACTCTCAAAACATTTTAGCAAATACCATATCCCATATAAAATCCTGGTTTTGTTTTGTTAACTTGCCTAGAAAATTCGGTTTAACAAAGGCTTCCAAGCCCATCAAGTTGCAACCTGGATACCTCAAAATTTCCTTTTTTAATTAGGTTTTTGCAAAAGATCTTTCTCCTCTGGCTGTTGTTTGCAAACATTAGGAAAAATCTCATTTGCTTAAAGGCAATAACCCAATAAAATTTCTTCTCCAAGAAATACATCTTCAAGAAATTACTCTCCTTAGAAGATGGTCTTTTTCCTTTAGATTATGCATTTTCTCCTCAATTCTATAGACAATACTTTCTTCAAATATTTTATCTAAAAAATTATTTCTTATGATTTCCCTAGAAGACCAAGTAAATACAAATTATTTTATGTCATTTGCAATTACTCTTCATATTTTAGCTCCAACAGATCCCAGTACACATGGCACTTTTGCTGAGTAATGATGGCAAAATTCAGCCTGTAATGCCTCCTGCAATTTGAAAACATCTTCCCTTGATTTTACTTGCCACTTTGAAATGTTATCCCTTTCTAATGAGTAAACCTGTGCTAGATTCTTTTGCTTCTTAAACGAACATTATTCTCACCCTTTATTGACTGACCAGATCTATTATCACATGTAAGCAGTGTTAATCCTCTAGTAATTAACACCCTTATTAAAGTAATTTTAACTCAAAGAAGTTTAAATCGCATTATTGGTTTTATTTAATTAAGCTATGAGGGCTGTTTTACAGTGTCATTTTTTCAGCTTGTGCCTTTTCTACCGGTTACACAGGTGCCCCCTGCAGCCGCCACACCCTGACACACGCAAGCCACCACCACCACCCCACCCCACACACTTACCAGGGCATTTCTGTCTAGGAGTTATTCAACATTATTCCATTTCACTGGGAACTTTTTCAACTATTCTGCATGTCAAGGGATGCAAGATATAGACACTACACTAAACATTTTACCATTCCCAGAACTATCATTTGGATGTGGAATGATAGTTCACATTCACCCTTCCAGAGGACTCAATATCTTGTTAGTGCCTAAAGAGAAAGAGGCACTTCTAATGTCCTTTCATGCATCCTAAGTAAGCACAAATATTTTTCTTTAAACTTCAGACTGGCAAAAAGAAACAGAATCTGAATGCACTGAGTTGTGCGAATAACAATGGCCACTTTTTCTGTTACTTTGAAAATAAGTCAGATTTTTAAATTGTGGTTTTGTGTGTGTCCTACTGCATGTTCCTTTCTATGGGAAAATATCTGATTGCCTACATTGTTTTACAGATCTCAGGTAAGCTACTCAACTGACACATTTGACACAGGGTCAAAAGATGAAAACTGTCTTCTGGTTTAACTGCATCAAGTTACACTGTGCACTCTGGAAGAGTGTGGGCTAATTATGTGTCCTTCTGAACGATTTCCTGGAGGCACACTACTGAAACTGGGAAAGCTTGAGTTCTCCTGGGAATAAGGCAACCTGATGGTTTTATGGACTTTATATACCATTAACTGGGTACTGAAAGTCTTTCTTTTCTTTGTATCTCTCTTCAAATTTCTACTGTTTGAAATAGAAATGTTCTTACTGAGTCTCAGCATAAACCATGGAAAATTATAAACACAGAAAAAAAAGTGTAAGAATAATAAAGTACATTTACAGATACAAATTGACTTTTTATCCTTTTCCCCCCTCATCCCATATTTTTATGTTCTTCTTTTCTCCCTGTCATCTAGTGCTTCCATCTACTCACATCTTGATTTATTTCTGCATTATTATGCAGAAATATTCACTCTTTATTCACACTTTCTGTAATCACAGAGTCTTTTAAGTTGCACTATTTCTTTGTTACTAATGCTCCAGAGAAAGGACACAATCTATATGTGAATCTTCCATGTGAGCTTTGGTATTTCAACATTCTTTAAAATAGCACAATTTGTAAAAGGATAAATTGCTCCGAACCTGACACAGCCATGAGAGCCATAAATGTTAACATATATGATAAGCTATGCCTAAGAACATGCCGGTTCAGTCATATTGCTTACAGTACAGCTAGTGCACTTCATTCAGAAGCCAGCTGTAACAATCCAGGATGAAATTTAATCATTTCTTTTGCCAGCTATTGGTATTTTTGTATTAACTTCATCTCCCAAATTTCATTGACTGACAGAAGGCGGTCTAGCTAGATAGAGTAATACTTTTTAATTTCTACTTCTACAGTTCTAAAACAGCTAACTGCAGATCAGTCTCACATTATGGTACATTCTATACAAACACTTTTGAATATATTACCTTTTTTTCCCAAGATATTATGATCCAAATGAATAAACATTCATTAACTATGTTTCACCAATTCAAGTAATTGTATTACTAAGTCCATGCAATTCCTTCCTTGTGTTGTTACTGTTCTGAAGCAGAGAAAAAGTCTTGTTTTCCTGATGTAAAAGATTCCTTTGATTTTACTGGATTTTATATTTGCCCTGCAGTGACTTCCAAAGATGAAATGGACTTTCTTTTTCACAGAGGAAACTAGCAAAAGGAAAAAAACGGGGTATTCTGTCTGCTGTATGTGATTGACAGATAAATTAGAAAAGGAATGGAACCTAAGTATGCTGATTGATGCACCTGAAAAAAATACTGAAGGCAAGTCTGTAGGTTTAAATGCTTAGTAGTGCTGCTTAGTACATACTACATGCCAGTGGTACTACCAGTTAATATAAGGGTGGAGAATGTAAGTGATTTGGGGGCAGAAATTACTTAATACATTAACACAGCCACCAGTTCCATGGCTCCTCAGTGGGAGTCCAGGTATTAGAAATGTTAAAAGAATACAAATAACATGTAACTAGAAGGAAACCAATAATTTTCTTCTCCTGTGTTGCTCAATTAACAATCCTTATTCATTACTCATAGGAACCACATATATTGCTCACAGAATTCAGAGGAAGTACTGGGGAGATGGGGGCTCCAAAACTGAACTCCATCCATCAGCTCAGGGCTACAGAAGGGCCCAGACACAATGGTGGAGATCTTGCAGTGAGTGGCTGTCAGCAGGAAGACAACAGCTTGATATAATGCATTCACAACCTTTGGAAAGTTGTGCACCCAAATCTTTCTTCCTTGCACATAGATAATTTCTTACATGACAAAGGCAAGGACTGAATAGGAGCAAAACTGCTAGCAGAAGAATAACTAAAGAGAATCTTCATTTCATTGAATAACTTTCATTCAATGTTATGTGTATCAGTTACTCAAACGGCAAGTAAGATTTTACAAATCTAACAGGCACATAGATCAACTTCTAATTCAAGGAAGATATTTGTTAATTGAGAAATTATCTGGAAGTGAACCCTCTGAAACTTTTTTACCAACAGGTCCTTCTGCAAAAGAATAAAACCTTCACCAGATAAAGTTTATTTAGTGTCTTTTCTCATAATGTCATTGAAAATGGCTGCTTCATAAAGTGTGCTACAGCATGGCATTAAATATTAAAGAAATTTAGTGTCATGCCCAAGAAAACGGAAGCCTTTGGGTTCTAACATTATGTGCAGAGTATTCTTGGGATTTCACTTCAGCTACCAAGGATAAAATTCAGTTCCATTTGGGTCCCAGTCTTACAGGAATTTCCTCTGTAACTATGGGATGAGCTTTCTTGAATGGAAAGGTTTTCCAGAGATATGAAGTTTTCATCATAACAACAGCTCTGTAGGTTTTGAATTAATTGATTAACTATTTCTAAACTGTCCTGCAAAAGTAATGATGATCAAGAAGCACTTAAAAGCTGATTAAATGTGACAGTTGGTAGTATTCAGACAGGGATTCAGATATGTCCATCTAAATAGTCTTGACAGCAGCTTTTGCCAACTTTTCTTTTTTGTTTTTTTCTTCATATCTGCTTTGATCAACCTCTCCAGTGAAACTTTTAGTGATTTCCTTGATGGTAGCATTTAGAAGATGAAACTCCCCTGCACAGTTCTAAGTCAAGTGTTTCACCTGCACAAATGAGATCAATAAATGTGATTTCCTGTCTCAGTTCCCAAAATTATAAATTCACTTAACAACAACAAATGCCCTAAGGCTTATGTTCTTATTCAAGGACTGTTATCTGCAGGTCTCTAAGTCAAGCTGAGTCAGTGCTCCACAAGTTTTGTGTAGTTTAAATACACAGTTCAGATTTCTTGTCAGCTTATTTAGTTCTTATGTGTATCTTGTTAAGTAAGAGGAGAACTCAGAGAATTGTATCCCATAAATTAACTAGCTTTGAGAAACAGTAAGGAATTTTCTTATTTTTTGTAACTTCTGTGATTTAGGTACCTATGCCATTCTTTACTGTTGATTAAGAGATGGCATTCTGTTTATCCATTACACCTTTACACCTCAAAGCCTTTTGTGTACAATATACTATACCTTCCTTTGGAGAAACTGCTAAGGTTTTTGACATAAATGGAATGGGGTATCTTGTGGCCATATGTATATAATTTTTGCTAAGTGAGGTATTGACAGAGCTAGTAAAGTGAAGTAACAGCACTTGTAGACTGAGGTTTTCAAACTTGTTTTCAAGTATGCCCCCTCCTTGTTAATACACCATGATCTAGAACAAAAATCTGGTACATGATCAGCACGTTATTTACACTTCTCTGCTGAAAAAGGGGCATTTAGATGAACTGGATACAATCTGTTTTGCACTGAATTTAATGAATGATTGAATGTCCCAAAGAATACACAGACACCTAATACCCGGCATGTGTGCATTTAGTTTCTGGCACTAACAGGGTAGGAATAGTTACTACCAGGAAATTACTAACTTGCCATTCTGCTTTGATTCTGCAAATCCTTATCAAGATAGTGAATCCAAAGCCATGCTTGTTTTTGACCCCCTGCTGCTAATTTCTGTGCATTTGTTTCCCAAGCTTCCTAATTCTTACCAGCTGGCAGGAAGATCCCATCCTAGTAATGAGCCAGCTTGCTTCTGTGTACAGAGCACTGATTGAGATCTTCCTCACAAAAATCTATACACACAGCTTGTGATCTGAGCCTACTGTGATTAACTACAGGCTTTGCAGAACCTAGCTGAGAAGGAGAAATCAAAAGTAAGAGATTCCATTGGGGAATATAAGTACTTACAAACAAGTTATCACATTTGTGTGAAGAACTCCTGTTTACTTGGAAGAATATAGTACTCTGAAGAAATACTGTGTCTTCCCTGCAAGCCAGGTAACACACATTTTGCTTGAAGTCATACTCAAATAACTGTGTCATTTTAAACCCAGAGATGCATATGTATGTTACCACTGTACGATGCAAATACATGAGATGCTGAACCTCGACTTGTGCCTGTTCTGCTCACAGTGTGTCTCAAGTCCTCCTGCCTTAGTGCCAAGTCAACTTATGGAGAAGGGAAAGCCCAGGAAGAACTGCCTTCCTCCCCCAGCAAAGTGAGGGTCTATGCTCTGAAATCCTGGGAGATGCAACTCCTGTTTTGTTGCTGTCTGAAACCTGAGCTCCTTTCTTTAGCTAAATAAGCAGCATTGCACTGAAAACTAGAGAAGCACAAATCCCATTACATAGCACCCCGAGGCTGGGCTTCATGTTACAGATGTAACATGCTCCTCTGCTTGTTCAGAAAAGCTGGGGAGTGCATAACAGGGAGAAAGGGATCAGTAAGCATTGTGAAAGAGCCTCTGTGAAGATGAAAGTCTCAGCAACCATTTCCCTCAGGAAGCAAAACATGAAATGTTCTATACTACTTTCTAATTAAAAATTCAAACTGTTGCCTTATGAAAACAAGTCTTACTTTTATCTTCAAACTCTGAAGTTTTTAAGACTTACTCCTAAATATCCTGTTGGGGATTTCTCCCTCTTGAAAATTCGTGATGTTTTTTCAGTTCAAGACTCCTTCTCGGAACAGAGGTCAGGGTGTGTGTACCCCACTAATTCCAAAGCCTAGGCACTATGTGGGCTGGCAGCCTGTAAAGGAAGCCAGAGCACACCTTTAAAGCCTTCAGCCTCCAAGAGTTATGGCAAACAAGTCAGGCAACAGGCTGCAACTTATTCTCTGATGCCTACTGAAGAGCTCAAGAGCATTCTCCACAGGGAACACAGATGCCAAGAGCTTTGGCAGGCTGCACGTTTGGGAATCGGAGACAAGCCAGAGCTGAAACGTAGTTACTGCCACAGGAAATTAATTCAAATTAAACACTGCAAACATAACAGTGGGGAAGACTGAACTGTCACCCTGCCTTCAGTGGCAGAAAATCCTGTGCCTGGGTTTGAAGCCCAGTGGTCTGTTACTCCTACCTACGAAGAATTACTTCTGAGTTTATCAGATGGACAATGCCATGTCTCAGTAATGAATGGGAAGAAAGAAGAGGGCTATATTAAGTAGTAAATAACAATTTCCTCTTTCAAATAAACTTACATTTGTTGCATGGAACACTACAGTTCACAAGGTTAGTAATATTTCTCACCAGAAAACACGTTAAAATATATATGGACAAGCAACCCAATAAACTATCAAAGATTTGGAATTAGAAGAAAATGTATTCTACTTCTAAATATCAGGTATCAATTTGCAGATGGAATACATGTTGTGTACTACCAATAACTTCAGTTCATAGAAGTGACACATGTTTATTTACACACATCATCAACAAAAGTCTGACAAAAATGTATCTTCTAATGTTTCTATGATAAACTACTCTCTACACTGATTGCATCATGACTTTGTCTCCAATTTATCTCTAACACAGAAAACACAAACAGAAACTGCTAAAAATCTTCTAGAATTTCCCCCCATGCTTAAGCAGAGCTTATGGACATTGTTGATCACAGCCCTTGATCTCCCATCTGAAGGACACCACTATCAGACTGTAAACTCTATTTGCCATGTGGATGGAGATACTGCTACTGTGGTTGCCTAACTCTGGAGTTACCAACAGCATATGATTATTTTCACTTGAGACTGCTGCCCCATGCAGGACCAACACCGACAGCAGCTGGAGGGTGTTAACAACATGTACTAAGTGCCAAAAGAACATAGATAAGACACAGTTCTCCTCAACCTCAATAAGGAAATTCCACAAATCATCAAGTTAGCTGAGTACTTGTTTGAGATGAGACAGCAGTGGAAGAAGCCCCTAAGCAGTGCTGACGGTGGAGAGAAACATCAGGAACAACTTGTCAAGTCAAAAGTGAGACAAAGTCAAGCTATGTTGGCAGCTTAGTTATATCTCCGCAGGAAATGATTTTATTTCAAGAATAGGTATTTATTAGCTACCCACTTGGTTAAGAATCAGGACATTTGGCCTAGGACAGCAACTGCTGAACTCTCAGCCTACCACAAGGTTATTGTTCTTGTCCACTCCATACTACACCGGCTCTCCAAAGAATAACACACAAATTATAATACAGATGTCTTATCCTCACAGTACTTAAGTGTACAGGACATACAAGAAATTGCCTCACATTCCAAAACTGTAACCCTAGTCTTTAGGCACTAAAGAACAGAGCATAACCAGGAAAAAAATTAATTTATGTCAGAGGCTGTGCTTCCTCCTCAGAGATGATCCAAGTAGGACAAATTAAGACCTGTTTACTTTAGAAGGTTAATTCCAATTGACCTAAGATCTGAATTGGCAAAATCCCCAAAGTTTATTCCCTCTCACTTTGGACCACTGCACTATTTACCCAGGTTCCCTACACAGATAGTAGCAAGAAATGATTGTCAGAGAGCAAGGCAAGTTGCAGGAGAGCTAGGTCATCTTCACAAGATGCCAGAGACCAGTCTCTGTAAAGCAGCACATGCCACTTTGATAATTGCCTTGCTGAGATGGCCCCTCAATGGCCTTAAGTGGGGTCAAAGGGTGCACATAGGTGTGACCTTAGGTCATATGCTAAGACAAGTAGCATAAGGCATGACACAATCACTGCAGCTGCACAGAACCATGAATCTGTCCTAATTTTCTACCTGCTAAACTAGCTGGAGCTGCAAGTTTCTTTCTAGATGATCAAGTGTGATCAGCTAACCCCACCAAGTCACCTGTGTAAGATGCTGAGATACTGTGGTTATGGAAATAGCACAAAAACATTGACTAGGGTTTCTTCAGATTACAAAGATCTTTAAAGAGCATGTTAAGTATGCCAAAAGCCTAAGTGGAGAATAGTATAAAGAGACAGAGGTGACTCAAACGGGACATTGGTAAGTGCTTGCTCCTTTGTGATTTCTGTCCTCTTAGAGCTTCCTGCTACTAACTATTGCTGTCTTCTTAGACACAACTCTTTCTCATGCTAGCTGTTTCTGTTTTTTCTTCTATGTCTGTGGAAGGAAGAAGGAAAGTGGCCTTGCTGGGGACAACACTCTGCCTACACATTGTCCTACACATTGTCCTCAGGGAAAGACAGAGGATCAAGAACTGTTAGGCTGAAAATACCTATGGCAATTCTTTTCAAAACTGCTTCTCCCTACATGGTAATCATTCAAGTGTAGCTCCTCTCTCTGTCATCCAAGCTGGCTCCCTGTAAGTGGCTTTACTTCGTTAGTAAAACGTGCTGTAATATCCTACTGCCCAATCCTCATTAATCTCACACATTGCACTAGTACAGCACAGAGTGAGTAGCTGTTGTTGAGATAACTGGCTTCCATTAGCAACCATGTGATTGGCAGGACGATAAAGTCTTTTCCCTTGCAGGTCAGTTGCTTTTTAAGAAGAGGGCAATCCTGCTGATCCATCTTTTAGCTACAGTCTCTCACTGAGTCCCAAATCTCCTGCCTTTTAGCTTTGATACGGTTCAAGCTTTCCCCCTTGTATCAGCCCCTACCTGTCATCAGCTCCTCTGTACCAAACAGCCAATATCAGGAGTTTGACCTCAGGGCACAGTCCGGGTGGGCAGGTAAAACCTGACCACTGGACCTACTTCCTTATCTTTCATATCCTGCAATTCATGAAGAAGTATCAAATTCAAACTAAAAAACAGAAGCATGACCTTTTATAAGAACCTTCTGAAAAAGGCTCTGTTGCCTTTCTAAGTATTCTTGAAAAGAACTGTCATCTACCCTATTAAGACAGAAATGGATCACAAATAAGGAGAAGAGGGAAACCACTGAAAAATCTTACTAAATGGTAGAAGTTTTCCATGTGTGCCTGCAATTTTGGTGATGCATACAAAAATATAGTAAAAACCAAACCAAACATGCTAGAACTGTTCTACATCTGCAAGCTCCATTTCAAACCCAATAAGAGAGTTGCCCAAACTTTTCCCATTTTTAAAGTATATTAAGTCAATTAAATTCACATAACATACAGAGAATCCTCTACAAAGTGCTTGAGAGGATTCTAAATATAAGATGCTAACATAAGCTAAGAGCTATCATAAACAACATAGTACCTATTTAAGTGACATACTCCTCAGTTAGTGCTTAAAACATAAGAAAATCTTTATTTCCTGTAGCAAGCATGTACAAACCCTGCCCTCTTGCACAGCTGGAAATCATGTTTTCCCTTGAAGCAAACGTAGGCTCTGCAAGGATTCCACTTAGGTGGATGACAGAAATGGTGCCAAAATCTCAACATCCTTTCCCTTCAACTGAAATGATCTAAGTAAAAATTGGAAGGTATTTAATCTCTTTTAACACTGACAATAAAAAGATAATTAAAAAGAATCCAAAAGAGGAAGGCTGCTAATCAAGGCAACACTTGTGGCATGAACAAATCTTGAAGCCACAATCCTGTATCCTTCTCACACAGTATACACTTATCCCACTGCATATATTGTTCATTATTATATTACTGTGAGAACATAACAGAGAACCCTACCTTTTAACTTTTTCATTCAAAAAGACAGTTTAATGAAGTCCTTTCTAACTTTCAAGAGAAATCTGAATACTTTCGCCTCAAGAATCTTCCCTTCTGAAATGCCCTTTAATAATCTTGCTGTAAAAAACCTACTAAATTATTAAAAGCAAAAATAATCTTACTATATAGATAATTTGGTATAGAATTCTTCCTACTTTCTCTTATTTTTAATGACTTTGATAGGCTCATAATGGTGCTGAAAAATATCACCAACATCTGCAGAAGGCTACAGATCCTCCATGTGCAATTAATGATTCATTTCACTATTTAAATGATACTTACAATTTTGTGAAATAATAAATCCTTTGTAAAAGCTAACTTCAAGTGTGAAAAGGTTTTGAAGATCATTTGTTCTGGTGGTTATAATGTCAAATTTACAAAGATTTTAGTAGATTTTAGTCTGGGAAAACCTTCCTTTTGGCAGGATCCATGGAAAAGTGCTTCCAATATTACAGCATTTTAAATTAAATTAAATTAAATTTTATGTAGAATAAAGATCATCCAGTTGGAATAAAGCTGCTTTCCAACAGTTTAAAAGAGTTTCATGTAACAAATTCAGGAAAGGAAATGTTAAATAATACAATGCCTGATTCTGCTATCCAGAGAGAAGTTTTGTAGACAGAAGCAAATGCTCAGAATGAAATAGACCAGCACACACCAGCATAACACATACTCTCTTGCAAAAAGGCATCACAGGATCTTCAAAAAATTGTTAGGACCAAAATTCAATCCAATATTCCTGTAACATTACTACCAGTAGCACAGTGCCCCCTAACCACACACTGGAGAAACAGTTTCATGCTACATTACAGGGAATAGTGCCACTAACAACACTTCAAATAACTGCTTTTCACAGCTAATTACATGGGAATGCAAAAACATGAAAGGTTCTTGAATTTAATAACTTCAGCATTGGTCAGAAGGGGAAATTAGTAGGATAAAAAACACCAACTAGTGTCTTACTTGTCTGAGGTCGATGAAAGCTAACTGCAGGGTGTCTCCCTGGAATCCTGGCACAGGCTCAGAACTAGCAAACACTGCAAAAAAAAGGTTAAAATATTACGGATGTAGAACTTTTTTTTACCTAACAGAAAAATCAAGTTCTATGCAATATAAATGCTAGGTAGCATAGTTTCATAGGGATACTTTAATAACTCACAGTGATTAAACCCAAACAAACCAACAAACAACCTTTTGACAGTTTTTCAAATAATCCTAAAGAATAATACTTCTAGGAGTATTATTAGAAATTTTGCTTAAAATTCTAACCCAGTAGTAATGTTATGACCACAGAAACCAAGATATTTTTTAGCCTGAGGTGCATGATTACTTTTGAAGAATTTCAAAATAATACCAATTCCATGGCTGTCACTGTATTTTCAAACATCTGCCTTTGTTACAGCATCCATGCTATAAAACCTCCACCTCCAGCCAAGCAGCATTAAAGAACAAACACTAAGGTGGGAGTTAGCTTTATGGGTAGACAACAGGTAGAAAGCCCTATGTACCATGGTCAGAGCACAGCTGAAATGCCTGCTCATTTCTTTTAGCCTGCTTATCAGTAATAAACTTCTGCTCATTTTGAACCCAAAACTGGCTGTCAAAATTGGCAGCCAAAATATATTCATAGTACAAAAAATGGCAACATGATAAGTGAAAGAAAGTCAGCTATTTTTTTTTAATCAGGAAAAGATCAGTAGTTGTTAAAAAGAAATACACTTTTTGTTGTTATTATACCAGTCACAAGTTAGTAACAAAGACAAACAACCACTGCCTCACATCCCCACTCAGGTTAGATATCTTATTTCAAAAGAACTTAAGAGTATTTTTCTTATGCCCTTCAGGTAGAGCTCCCAACAAAACAAAGTAGATACTACTGCAACAGCTTTAGAGAAGCATCATCTGAGGCAGTGAAAGGTAATATTTTTTTCCAAGTTTGAGAAACAGGTCATTCAATGGTAGAGGAAACAAAACATATGGATCCAATTTCCAGACACAGTGCTAAACTCTACCGTTCCTACTATTAACATTTAGAAGTAATATGAAATCCTTAATATATTGTTTTAAATGGCTAGTTAGAAAATGTGGATTATGTAGAGGTAAAATCCAGAAAACCACTGGTGTCTGAGCAAACACAATGGTAAAATAATGGCCTCGAACATCTACTTCTAAATGTGTGTTTTCAACTTAAAGCAGACTAATGAATTCAGATCAACTGTTTCACAAGTCTAAAAATGACTATATGGAACACAATTTAAGATAAAGACTCTTACTTAAATGGTACAAGATGGTACTAGGACCATCTCAGAATACTTAAAAATCTCTAAGTAATAGATGGATATAGTATTAGAGCAGCAGCTTTTCCAGTAGAAGCAGAATTTATTACTTGTATTACACTAGTGCAAAAGTTATTTTATGAGAGTCATGTAATAGGAGAATGAATTCAACTGCAATACAACTGTATTCTTTATCAACTAAAGAAATAAAAAATAGCAATCAAATGCCTTAGGGAGACCAATGTAATGTCACAGACAAGTGATGTCACAGACAAGTACTGGTAACACTGGCAAATGCTCACTGATTACTGTATTCAAGGGTGAATTTTAAATTGTCTGGTTTTCCTCTTTTTTAAGTAACACCAACTTTCTAGAGGTGTTTTCAGGAAATTTTAACTGACCACAAACATGCCTTTAAAAAAGAAACCTAAAAAACAGTAGAAAAAATATACCTTACACTCAGTATTTTATAGGGAGAGTTTTCTCATAATAAACTCTTTAAATCAGCAAAGACAAATCAGCCTGTACAATCACCAACCTGCAGAATTACAAAGATGCCTAAGCCTAGGAACCTTAGGCACCCTTCTGAACAACCTAGGCTAAAGGCCTGTGTGTCTGCATGGCTGTTTTCTGGAGGTATTTCATGGCCACTAGGAACACCCGTTCTTAAGGACAGCTAAGCTGGGCTCTGAGGTCAGCCAAACCCAGAATTTAAAATGGAACACCACTCTCCAACAGGGAATCCTAAGCAAAGCTCCACAGCAAACAGATGAGAAGAGATACACGAGTTGTGAGCCATGGCAGCACATTAATAAGGAGGGTACACATGATGGTCAGAAGGGATCTTTTCTACACCCCCCTTAAACCAGAAAGGTAAGGCCCATCAGATCATCTGATCTGATCCTAACTTTCTGTTCATACACTGTACACTGTGACCAGCTTCTCCCACCAGAATCTCAGCTCTTCCACTCCACAACTGTAGCTAGCACTGGGAGAAAGAAGATCAATGGCAAAAAAAGGGTTACAGAACTGAAAAGTAAATACAACTGAGAAGTGTGACCTTCAGAAAGTCTTTTCAGCTAGCTTTTGGCACTTTATGCTTTGGGATATATCTTCCTACAGCAGAATACTCTTACATGCCACAGGGCAAATATTTGCATCTTTTCTGTGCTCATCAGGCGAAGAGAATTTGGAATTTATCCTAATGCATTAAATAACGCAGAATAATTTTGTTTCTCTATGCAATACCTACTAGTATTGCAGCTACAGAACAAAAAGTACACAATGTACCAAACTTAACTGTTGTATAAGCTTTGTTCTCTTAAACTACAGTTTTACATTATGAATGCATTTACAACATTAGGGACACTCATTATAGCACAAACATTTATTCTCACATTTGGAACACTCTGACAGGTGACTACAATAGAATTTGTTTCATTATTATAATTTCATGAGTTCAGAGGGCAAAAAGATAATCCACTTATGGTAACAGTCAGACAGTTCCCCCTCCGCCCTCAGAGCAGGGCTTTTAAGTTTTGCTAACAATTTTACAAAGCTAATTAAATATTTTCTACTGCACAGCATATTAGGAAGATATAAGAACAGGATTAACATTCTTAATGTCTTTGTCCTAAGGGCCCTTTTCTAGATAATAATGAAACACTGTCATATATATGTATCTTTTAATATATTCGCCCCCTACAATCATTCTAGGCTTAAAGAGGATTTGCAGGGTTAGGGGACTGGTTGGTTGTTTGACTTAATGTGCATAAAAGCATTCTGGAATTTTATAATATAGGAGAATGAAATGCAAAGATCACTATTGAACTGTCACTCTTAGGGGCAAACAACTGGTTGTTTGGCAGTTTGAACCAGAAACTCAGGTGTCTGGGAAAAATCAGTTGAAAATATACATTATATGAATCTGGTATTCACAAGGTTTTTGTTAACATCTTCTCTTCCTCTGCTTTGCTGATACTGTGTATATAGAACAAGAACAATGTGGCTCCTCAATATGGACAATCTCAACATACTTCCTGTAACAGGCAGTTTAAGAATATAAATAAGATAGGATCAAATGAAACAAATACGTAGTAATACAAAACCAGGCTGGGAGGTAACACATAAATTATAATGGTGAATATAAATGTTGCAAAGATTACTCCAGTCTATTTTCTTTTGAATTTTGCTTTGATCTTATACAGGATATATGAGAATTGACATATATATATATGTAAGTATTAATGGAGATCTTAAAATAAAGGCTGTATCTCCTAAATGGAATTTAAGACATCTTTAACTGTAAATTGCACTGAATTTCTACACAATTCTAGATTAATTAACAGGTCTCTTAATTTTACTGTCTCAAAATTCCATCTTTTAGACATCATGCCTCTCTATTGGTCTGGGAATTCAATACCTAACTCCTGACAAATAGTTTTGCTGTGGAGGAAATTATAACCAGAATCCAGACTTTGAATCAAAAGCTAAATTAGGACAGTTTAACTCCAGTCTCATAGCATTGATTCACAGGCAGGACAGCAAAACTAGAGAAGTATTTTTAAAGGAAGAGCAGAGAATCAGGTGACTATCACAGCTGCCCCAGCCACTTTGCAGCCCTGTTGGATGCCCCAGCTGTTCAAACACGCCCGGAGGGAGCCTTGCTGAGGGAGCTGCCAGCTGGCCAGGCGGCAGCCCCCAGCGCCAGCGAGGTCTCGCAGCTTCCTCTCCCGCCCGTGCTGCCATATGTGAGCCGCAGATGAAGGATGGCCCCCAGCGAGGGAAGTCAACCTGACTGCCCAGACAGGAGAGCAGGCAGGTAAAGTGAGGGGCCTCCAGAGAAGAACACAGTGCCTTTTCAAGGAGAAACAGGATCTGGGTTCCTCAGCTTCTGGCATGCCCACCTGGAGACTACTTTTGTGTGCGCTCAGCAGAGAACTTTGGTCGGAATGTCACCTGCTCTTGGATACTGCCATTCTCCAGGCAGTGGGTGAAAGAAGGGACTGCCAGGAAGCTGCACCTCTCCACTAAGCCTGGCTTGTTTACAGGCAAGACCCAAAACCTTTTCACCCTTTCAAATCTGGGTGAAGAAAGATGCCCACTCACCCATATTTCACTCCGTTAACTAATCCTGCCTCATAATTCATCAATGTTAAAACACATTAAAAAACCTAAAACATTTAGCTCTTCAACAATTACAATGTCAGACAAGTTCTAATTCCTTAATAAGAAATTGACGTAAGCTAAGTAGATCTGGATGGTGTATCTGAAAAGCTCATTTTTTATTATGTACACCCTTCTTCCTGTAAAGTGAGATACAGTAACCCACATTTGAATTTCATCTTCAAGAAATAGCAAACACCCTCTTCCCAACCCATTTCCTTCCTTGGGGAAGCAAAACATAATATTCAAGCAAAAGTCTGCTCTCTGGATTTTATTCAATGGGACTTAGTACATTCTATTTTCTGAATGGGGCTTCAGGAATCAGTACATTCTACTTTCTAAATGGGGCTTCAGGAATCTCAATCATCCTAGTGGAAATAACCCCTGAGAAAGAATGGTACGAAATACAGGGGGAAAACACTGCTCTAGGTTATAAAATTTGCAGAGGAAGTAGAGAAATACTGATTAGAACAGAACAAACTGAAATTGGACTAAAACCTTTTGGAATGTTTGGAAGGAAACAAAAAACATCCTAGAAGAAGAGCAAGATGATGATGACTTCTTTTTTCCCTTACAAATAATGAGGTAAGACCACTTGATGCTATTGTCATTGTTGAGCAAAAATATCAGGTATTTCCAGATTTTCTACTCTGCTTTTTGAAGTTAACTATTACAGGTACTCCACTGTATGAAAATTTAGTGCAGGATAACAAAAATCACGGCTCACCACCAGACCACTTCCTTCCCTTCCACCTTCCTTTCTTGGAAGTCCACTTATCACTCTACATATCCTTTGTCACTAAGAGCACTTACTGGCTTTAACAGATTGCTGGATTGTTGTTAAAGACCAGAAAAAAAAAATTCTACTATACTGGCAAAAATTTTTAAAAGTTTACCTTCAGATATTAATAACTCTCTACATCTCATCTAAATTCTTAGTTCAAAATTCATCTGAGTATACTCTATTGTAAGTAAAATGTCAAACCCATTAATACAATACAGTAGAAAACTCCCAACTGTTGTGAATTATTTGCACACTCTAAGCACTAATTGAAATGTCACTGTCGTATCCATTAATCCCAAAGCATCAAAGAATAAAGCTGGGGGAGGGTGATGAGCAAGAACATAAATCACAGGCATCACAGTGAAGCCTGGAATGTGCCTGTGATGGACCTTATGAATGAAACCACATCAGCAAAGCAGTCTGAGCAAAATCTTGTGTCACTCCTTTATTCCATAGACTGCAAATGTGGTTTGTTGCAATACACTATTCTGACAAGCTCCCATAATCATATTTAAACTACTCAAAGAGTTTCTGTGCAAAACCAGGGGTTTTTTTTCTAACATGCTTTAAAAGCTTTTCACAAAGGAAGAAATAAAGTTTATTTTATTAGCACTCATACCGTCCATGCTAGAAATTACACAAGAAGAATGCATTTTTCAGTTTTTTAGTTACTAGCTTTCTGAAACTTTCTTATTTTGGCCAAAGTTTTGGTATGTCCCGTCCATGCCATATACTCAGAATGACAGTTACATATGAAAAACCACGTCATCTTACAGTTATATTACTTCATTATTTTAAAATAATGAAATGTTACCATTTTTGGATCAAATAAAACTTTACTAAGATTTCTTTACTGATTAAAGTTTCTGCTGTGCATCAACCAAAGATAGACAGAATGGTAATAGAAATTAGGATGACACTAATCAGGGCACATATCAGCCTTTGCCTGAGAAGAAAAAAAGTCTGAAAACAACTCAAAGACCAGATGACAGTTGGAAACAGTGGAACTTCTCCCTTCTTTGCTGTAAAAATACTGTTCATACTGTGAAAGTCACCTGCAAGACATGCATTTTATCCCCTGCACTGCTAGAAATCCCAGGGTGAAACAGGACATTGGTAATCTACAGAGAGTAATGAAGTACTGTGTTGTTCACAGCTGATATTTTAAATATTAGAAACAGAATAATACTGTAATGGACAAGTTTTCTTCAGTGTTACACTATTTGTTCAGAAGGCACATGATGATTCAGTGGTTGCATTAATTCAGCTTGTTAAGATGAATGATTATGATGTCAGTATTATGAATACTGTATAATTTCTCTTTTAACAACTGGTATCTTTTGTACATCTAGAAAACTACACAAATGCATACACTCCTATGTACCTACCTGAAAAGTACACTATTCAATTTGCAACATCAAGCATACTGAAAGTAAGAAAAGTCAAACCATGATCTATTTGGTTAACTCACACAATCACAGAATTTTAATGTCACAATCACAAATATTCCATCAATTCGATCCTGATAGTCCTGTCAGTCTGTTCCACGTGCTGAAAGGCTTTAAGGCTAGACAGTGAGGGACTGTCAGAAAGATGCCTGCTTTACTTGTTACTGAGTTCAGCTGGAATGTAACAAATAAGGCAGGAGAAGGAAAGACAAGTATATGGCTAAAATGTCAAAAATGCCCTTTAAGTCTGTCTCTGGACTCTCACAAGAACCTTTGTGATGCTAGGCAAATTGCTTGAAATTAAATTTTCAGTTTCCCATAGGTGGCTTCTAATGGAGTAGTCATCAATTTTTTTCATGTATCCAAACTAAAAGCCTCAGGATATGACATGTATAACTCCCCTATTTTACAGCAGTCACCAAAATCATTGAGACCTATGCTTCAAACACATAACAGGAAAGACACTTGGAAAAAAAAACAAACACCACAACAAAAACAGAGCAGAGCAATCTGAAAATACACATTGAAAAAAATCGCTAGTGAGCCTTTCCACTGTATCTCAGTCATCAACTATAAAACCAGTCCTAACACCTATTTATGGAACTTACTTCCTACAGATTAACAGCTCACCCTGAGCCACAAGCTCCATACAAAACGAGGTAATTAATCCTGCCTTCAGTGCTGTATTGAACCAGTTTATAAAATAATTCTGATACTATGTATTAAACAGTGACAATAAAACAACATCTGATGTTTACTAAATGAGTAATGTTCTGCACAGTAAGGTAGCAGCAGTTCTAGGAGTGAGGAAACCCCATGTAACAGCACATTTAAAATTCGTACCATGATAGATTAACTCAAGAGGAAACATTAAAATATCATAGACATTTGACCTTTTTTCTTAACCCTTAAAACATAATATTTATATAGTAGTTTTGGGCAATTTTGTACTAAACTAAATCTTTACTGAGTATAGTGATTATGATCCCATTAGGAGTAACAACAATGCACGTTTCAATTTAGATATTTAAGTTAAAAGAAAAGTTTCATTAAAAAAAATGCACAGGAATGCCAACATACTTACTCATAAATACTTGTACAAGATGATGTACTGTAAATTTTTTTTTTTTAATAAAAGACAAAGTTTTAGTAGATTATGGAAAAGGATCACTATATAGCTTACACTAAATAACTTTTTTCAATGTTAAGACCAATACAGATGGGAATAGATACTTACATTCACACTGTATCACATCTAAATTAAACTGCTGAATTGCTCCCATGCTTATTTGTTTTAATTCACTGTCCAGTAGCATCTGCATTAGGGACATTGAAAGATGCTGGCAGGCTGACATGCAAGCTGTCTGGGCCACTTTTCCCTAGTAGAAAAAGCAACAAGTTTTACAATAGAAACAAATGATATGCCACTAAAGAACTGCTCATCTGATTTGATTTTAATATACACTTTAAGTCTTAATGATACAAAATTTAGATTAGAAGGAGAGAGATCAGACTTCCTGTTATTTCTTTGACCTATTAGATATGTTTCTATTAGATCAGAGAACTAGATTAAATAGATGTTAAAGCAGTTATTGATATTTGTTCAAGCAATCCAACAGTCTTCATGAATACAAGGACATTTCCAACAAAATGACAAAGTTGCTGAAGCATATGAACAGCTTTGTGGAGTTATTTAAATATTGTAACCCAAACAGAATGAAAGCAAGAATGTAATGAAAATCAACATACTGCATATTTTTAACAATAGCAAATTTTAAAACCCCTCAATTTTATATAAACCAAAATGATTGCAATTGGTTGGGCCATTTCTCGTAAGAGCTTATGCTAATTGTTGGTAGTTTAACTGCTCAGATTCCATCTCAAAGTTTGTTGCTACATTATTTGAAAAATTCAAGCTTATCCATCATCTCAGGTGCTTAATAAATCAGTGCTGTCAGTGATCAACCACTTACAAAATGAAATGTAGCCCTCTGCTGTACAAAATAGAAATAATTTCTCAATCACAGTCTAGCTAGCAATATTACTCTGTATCATTCACATGTAATTGAGATAGTTCTCCCAACATGAGATCAAAAAACAAAACACAGAGTCAGACATTAACCTGAACAAATTATTTAAAATTTAGTATAGAAAAATTTAAAGACAACAAAATTCTACCTTAAAGTTAAGAAAACCTCTTGAGACCAGATACCAAACCAGATGGTACCATTCTATTCACAGTACTTCCATCCTTTAAAACAGAGTGATCTTGGGTGTCAAATGCAACTATACGAATCTCTGTAGTTTAACGTAGTTTAACCACTCTTTTCAAGTGATGTGTACATTACAATGATATCGAAACAAAGGTAGCAACACCTTTATACAAAAGAAATCAAAATAACAGCTACTGGAGCACACAGCATTATTGTTTTACTGCTATCCATCCGCACAGTGATGCCACCTGTTTCTCTAAAGTAATGTTTTCTGCAAAGTCAGGTTGATCAATTCACTGTTGACTCCCAGAAATATATATAAGTAATGAACAACTATAATGGACAGCTCACCGTCCCAAAAAGTTTGCAAAGTTCTGCTCCAGCATCTGAAGAGCCAGATCTCGTATTTAATAGGTCAACTTGCTAAGATGATTGAATTTTCATGTGCAGAAAACTTTCATAACAGAAAGCAAAATTGGCCCCAAATACTTCATACTTTAAAAATCCATTATTTGTTAAAAGGCAATAAAATATAGCAAATACAATGAAAACCCTACAACTCTCTTCATGTTCACACTGAAACATTAAATGGCTGTTGCTAATTATTTTTTAGCATTAGGATACCCTGAACTGTAAGGAGCTTTTTATCTAAAATGACATGTCAGTTTCGTAATTGAAAATCTCAGAAAACCAAATAACATATTTGAGCAAAATAGATGAACTGACAACAAAGAATGTAAGAAACAATGCAAGAACAGCATGCTTAAAAGTCTCCCAAGCCCAACAGCAATTATACTGGGAGACATGCAGCTCTATTCCCCAAGCAGAACAATATCAATATGAATGGGGGAACAAGAAGAAAAAAAGAATAGGCAAAAAAGGAAGGAAAAAGGGAGGTGAGAAGGGGACTAAATGGGCCACAGTTCATGTAATTACAGTGTAGTGCGTTTGAAATACTTAATGGAAATGTCATTTTGATTTAATGGAACAACTAGTGCATCTCTGTTTAATGTACTGCTCCATCAAATCAGCTCCATGTCCTATTTATGCTGCCACTATAATGTAATAAAAGTTCATCCAGATTAATAGGTTGTCATGAAAAATTTTAACATTCAGTTTATTTCATATGGAAACAATGTGTACTCCTCTGTTATCTTAAATAAATGACAGAAATTTATATTTCTAACAAGCATGTGTAGTTAATTGTTACAATCTGGCAAATATCAATAGTACTGGAGCACAAGATAATGGTTACAATACAGCAATGACACAGCTAAAGCCACTCGGACTTTAAATAAGTATCAATACATGTACATTTAATGTTGGTTTTAAAGTTTTATAGAATGGAAACATCCTAACATATAAATTATTTCCAACTATGTAACTTGAACTACAGGCTTATTGTTCAAATGACACATCAACAAATACTACAAGTTTACTATATATAGTTGATACTTAATAAAAATAACAATATTCTCAAATTCAGAGAAAAAATAAAGCTATGCATATCTAGCAAAATGCTGAATTTTAGCTAAGAGAAATGTGAACTATACTGTTATCCTCTTCAAAATTCAGTGCTTCCCAGCTCAAAATACACTGGATGTATGATACCCAGAAAAGAATGAAATTAACATTTGTGTTTGAAAAATAGGATCTAGTCAAAAATTCATCTCCAAATTTACAACATCTACCATGTCATCAATCCCTTGGCAATTTTTCATAAAGCATTTTGAAGAGGAAATACAAGGGTTCGTGAACACAACAATAACATTTATTTTTCAGGATTGAACAAATGTCAGTTAATTTTAAAACAGTCTCGATGTGTGTTGATTTTGCTTTTTAAAATTACTATTATTATTTAAGGGAGTGAGGGTGGCCATGGTTATCTAGCAATTAAATACCTATATTCAACAGCACGCAGAGATTCAGCAGGCTTCTCACATTCGCCCCAGTTGCCTCCCATTTGGAGACACTACTATTGTCTCTGCTGTGCCTATGCTAATTGCTCCTATCTACAAAACCTATTCTTCCACTCAATCAGTGTAAAGTTTAGGAAACAAGGACCCTATTCTATACGCAAAAACACCTGCTAACAGTGTTAAAGGCAACTGTTTTTTCACTCAGCCTTCACATTTTGCTGAAATACAAGTTTGTAAAAAGAGAAAACCCTTAGACAAACTTCTTATATTTCAAAGGAGCTTGTAAAGAGAATCTGCTGACATATTAAATCCTTTTTTATAGGACCCAAAAGCTTTTCTCCTAAGAACAATTGCAGTAGAGAGACATTTGGCTCCTAGGAAATTCCCAAAGGGTCAGCCATATGCATCCTTCCACGGCACCTTCGCGGTGCTGCTTTCTAAAACCCATGCTAGCTGTCTCAAAAGCAGCTTTCATCATTCACTATGGTGTCAGTCAATATGATTTATGGACCGCATTCAACAAAGTCAAAGCATATAGAATGAGAAATATGACTACAATCTGCTAATTTGTTTTGTATTGAGCCACTTAGGAGTCAAAGACCTGATGTCAGGCTGAGACCAGCAACACAATTAACCAGCCAGTGACAGATTCATCCATCCTCCCTGCCAGGCTGTGCCAATCAAAGACAGCATGAAGCAGCAGTTGCAGAAGTCAGTAAGAAAACCCATTCTCTAAGTAGCCTGTGGAGGCTGTTGATTGACAGTTTTTGAATATAGCTGCAGAAAATCACCACCCCTTTACCCTCACTGCAAGCTGTGAAATGAGGCTTTTGCTGCCAATCACAGGAACAATAAAATAACACAAACTGCCATCCTCAGCATAAAAAGAAAATAACAAAACTTATCTGTTAAATCTAAGATGCTAAGGTGAAGAATTAATTTAGCAATATGAAAAAACATAATGTTATTCTTTCCGAAAATGCAAATAAATTAAACATACAAATTTTATCACCCAAGGTTAAAAACTATTTATAGAATACAAGTATACTAAAAACATGAATGGAATTTTTAAGAATCAATTTTACTTCCAGTCTCTTCCCCAAATGCTACTGAAACAATGAAAAATACCTAACTGAAAGTAATTTGCAAGTCTCTTTTCAATGGCCACTCTTTTCCAACTTTGAACTGACAAGGCACGTATCTAGAATAAAATTTCAGCTAATTGTGAACTTAGATTAAAACCACTTACACATAGACCCACTATAATTTCCAATTAACTGATTTGAAAATACAAGGTAACATTTTTCCCTAACTCTTCAAAATAAAACTAAAAAAAGTTTAATAACAAATTTGATCATCCAATTTATTTCATGAGATTAATGGATGTATAATGAAATTTTAATTTGCTTTTTGATTCAAACCATCTAATGGCACTATAAACTGCAAGACGAACTTAAAATGGGACATAAACATAATCTCCAAAGACTAAATTCTCGTGAATTCAGAAAAAAGAACAATTAAAAAGTGCATGGTTTTCCAACTGTAACCTTCCAAAAGCCACACAGCTTCTGTGTTCTACACTGCTGAAATTCTGCTAGTTCTCCATCATGAAATAACTAGCAGCCTGAGACCTATACGATACTAACAGGAAATATTTCTACACAAAACACAGAGCTCATGACACCTATTGGCCTGACAGTTCACCAGGATGCTGAGTATTCAAATGATGGAAGTGTTGACTGGAATGAACCACCACTGTCATCTAAGTTCAACCTTCTACTTGGAGCACTGTTGCCAACACTGCTTCAGGTCCACTGACCTTTTTTTCTGTAGACCGTTCAAAGTAACTGAGGATGGGAATTCAGCAGCCTCTTTGTGCAATCTCCTTCAACACTGCACTACTCTTCAAGCACACCTTCCCCCTAGTATCAAAGCTCCACCTCCCTCCCAAGCTTCTACCTGTGACCAAAGCCATGTCTGAATTTGTCAGTCCAACCAAGAAGTTTAGCTCGATGTTTTATATTTGTACTCCAAGAGGTTGTAGGCTGCCACTGGATCTCTCCTCAGCCTTCTCTTTAACAGACTCCACCTCCCTACACTTCCACTTGTGCTCTAGGCTCCTAACAACTGCTAGATCCATTCTCCAGGTTTTAATAATTTTATCATTATTAACCTCATCACTTTCATTATCACGGCAATGCTTATGCCAAATCAAAATAAATTCTTGATATGAAAAAAATGGCAACTTGAAACAAATAAGGGGATGGGAGAATCTTTAAATGCAATTCATCAGCTTCTTAAAATTGTTCTTTAAAACACAAATAAGAAACACCAACACACACATTCCCTTGACCCCAGACAAATGTATCAGAGGAACAATGGAACTTTCACTAATTCTTTATTCAGCTCTACCACTCTATCCTAATTCTGTATGCATGTCTCATAGCTGTATTTTGATACCTGACCTCTCTTTCAAGAGGTCTCAGTCTCTAAATTACCTCATTTGAGATGCAAGGCACACCCCATCAACCTTCTGCAAGGTTTTTAGGACTCCTGCTGTCTGTCCCAGTGTATGAAAGCCCAATGTTAGTCATTAACCTGATCCCTTCATGCATCTACACAAGGTACACAGCAAGTTATCAACAAAACAGAAAGGGTCTTTTTATTAAATGATTAAAAATTGAAGCAATAAGCCTGCAGGCAGTTAATAGTTTTTCTGTTCACATGCTTTTTTTCTTCATCTTGCATCTACTTACCGACATAGCTGCATGGTCATTGTTGTTATGCTGAGAAGGAAACCAGTAAGGCAATCAAAACAAAAAAATTAAGATGTACTGTCAACTTCAAAAAAAAAAAAAAGAATAAAAAGATTGGTAGCAATAAAAGATAAGAAAAAGCTTACAAAAAGAACAATTATAGCTACATAATAGTATTTCTTTTTAAACCTCTGAACTTATATAGTATTTTGATGAAGTGTAACAAAGAGATTATAACTTAAATAATACCAATTCAGCAATAATATGTTTTTCTGTAATAAGGAACTGTATGCCAAAATATCAAAGTAGCAAACTTCAAGTGACCAAGTGTTCATTGAAATGCCTTTCCAGAAACTTTTCATTACAAGAAAGAATATACTCCAAAAGTCTTAGGTTAAAAAATAAATACCATGTTTACCATTATGGCTTACAGAGGCTATCTGTATGTTATTGACATACTTTGTTCAAGCAAGACTTAAAATGGATCAGGATAAAAAGTATCTAAATATTACACAACCCATTAATGAATTATAACATAAAACTCATGGCAATGTAACTGTAGGGTGGAAGAAAGCCATTTTCTTTTCCAAAATTGCCTTTTAAATACAGTAAACACAGAGGAGAAAACTAACATGCAAAACTTGAGAGGGGAAAAAAAGCTTTGGAGACACAAGACATTTCCGATGATTCAACAGAGATCTCAGACCCCAAGTAACTTAGGTCACTGTGTGCAGATTCAGTACAGTTCATGGTCTACCTGATTTCAAGCTCCAATATTCCAATGAAAATAATACAAATTGCATAAACCAGATGTACAACGTAAGATGCATTTTTGAAAATTTATGCCTGCATTGGTACAGAAATACTTCGGTACAGCCCCACAGGAAAGCACAAAGAGAGACACATCCCTGTGCATTTACACAGCATTATACATACAGCAAAAATAAAACAAGATTCTAATGACAGGAACCCAATGACTGCAACAACAAAAAAAAAAGTTAAAGAACATATTATAACACTTCTACAGGCAGACTAGCATTTGAAACAATACCAAAGAGAAAGTCAGCGATTCTGGAGTGTGACAACAAAGAACTAGTCCTACCCCAATGCCCTCTAACACAACTGGGTGTGTGAAGGTAGAAAAGAAGAGACCTTTCTACTTGTCCCAATCTTTTGCTTACTAGAATTGTGGCCAGTGTGCTAGGAATTTGTTCTTCGATTTCTAATTACAGAAAAGGTTCTGATAAACAATTTTGAGCAGTGGAATGTTTCTGCCAGCCATACAAAAATTATTATGGAAATGACACTATGACATTAATCAAATGATTCATTAATGAAAATTAATTCTAAAACTATTCCAAACCTTAATCATAGCATGTGAAAATCTAGCTTAGTTTCACTCCAAGTTTCACTTGAAAAAGCTTCACTTTTTCAGCCCTTACTATTTAAATGAGTTATAGAAGCTGGTTCTAGGCTAATCTTGGAAAATAATTTCACTGTGACTTTTCTCTTAATGAAAATAACTTACTAGTACAAATCTAACTAGAATCACCATAGTGTGCAAACATTTTCATATAAACTCCACAGCTCACACCCAACATTCACAGGACTGTATGTTTCTACAGTTGGCCAAGATAGAATAGGGAACGAGATGCAGGGTAAGTGAAAAATTACAAGAAACCTCTTGCCACAGCAGACTACTTGTCCATAGAGTTCTACAACCTGCCTGTTACCTGACCAGAGTCTGAAATTACAGAATAACCTCTCTACAGAAACTAGCTTTCTCCAAAAGCTGACTTGTACCCCCAGGCACATAATTTTATACCTTCCACACTTCTTAAGCCCTAATGCCACAGCTGCTTCTTTGCATTCCTCTTAACACATTACTTCATTTTGTCTGTGGCTCATTTCTGAACAGCCACTTAGTAACATACATTCATGACAGACTTCTGTACATCCTGCTCTAGAAATTTCACATCCCTTAACTGCCATATGCATAAGGCCACTGAGGAGCAGTGCCATTTGTTCACGCTGCTTTGTATACTAAGTTACAATGAATTACACTATCTAACAAACTTGCTATTCTTTATCAAAAAACGCTCCACTGATTTGGCACAGAAGCACATGCCTCACATGACACATTCACATCAGTACCACATGATACATTTTGAGTGGGCTTTGTCTTTGAGTCAGTTAAAAGAACAGGAGACTGAAGAATCACAGTCTCTGTGTAAGATCTGGAAGACAAGATAAGCCTGCTAGCAACTTCAACATCTTGCAGTGCACATAAAGAATTTTTTTCTTTCAGTGTGAAGCCTCAAAACATCCTATGCATTGAGGACTTATTCTTTATAAGCATTGCAGGTGGGCAAAGCACTCAGACATCAGTGTGACTGTAACGACCAAGGACAAGCTGGTAAAAAGCAGATATAGCTTGAATTACTTACTAAAGTTACTCCAGACCTATAAAGCTATGTGATGGTATCACTATCATATCATCATAATGGTATCATGATATATGATGATATCATGATGATAAGCCAAACTAGAAATAGTCTTTTTTATCTGAAAGCAAGGGGAAATCAGACAACAGAATGTAACAATTCATACATAAGACAGGTTAACAGTACCCTTTTTCCTGGGACAAAATAACACAGGATATATTTAAATATGAACAAGGATTCATTCAATGAAGCTCTGTTAACTAGAATCAAATTAACTTTAATGACCAAAAATATTTAGCTAAAAACCTTGGAGAATACAAGACCTTCATAATCTTATACACAAATGCAGGATTTATACCAATTCTGCATTTTTTGAATCAATGTACGTGCACACAAAAGTGAGATGATAAACGAAAAAGGCTCTAGAAAACTGCATGAGTTCTTACACTATTTGCAAATTAGTTGCTGGTAACAATATGTAGACTAAAGTATTTGAAAGTATTTTCTGAGTATTCTGATGGGCAAGCTCCACCAACCTACTCATACACATTTGACAATACTTCTGTGCTGAGAAAAACTTAAAAATACATCTGTCAGCATGTGCACAAATCAAAAACCAGAACCTTTTGTTCAAACCTTGCTGTTTTAAAATAAAATGATGTTCAAATAGTTTGAAATTAAACTTAATTTTGAACACTTACAGGTAAATGAGTAAAAACTTGAAACGTGCTTCTCAAAAAGTTGATTAGGTCCATTAAATATCCACTGGCTCTTCCATCTGACTCAGACATTGTCCAGTCATAATCAGCAATCTGAATAAATTCATCTATTTTTTGGTTAAGTTTTGTATATATTTCTCCTTCTGCAGCATGCCTTGCATCCTGAAAAAAAAATTATGCAATGCTTGTCAGAATTCTAAAATACTATTAAATGCAGATAAAATTATATCCATCAACAAAACTGAAGTCTTGTGTTTTTCTTAGATTAAAAAATATTTTATTGAAATTGGTACTTTAATGTCTGTCTTACATCTGAGGCTGTGGTTTTTAAAATACTTCCACAATGCATACTATGAGTGTTTATAACATTACGAGTGCTTACAGAATAATCAAAGTTTTCAGACAAGTTAATTTGAAAACAAAGCAATTTATTTATTTTCTCACAACAAACATTTCATTTCAGCCTTACAAACTTATCAACCCTGACACAAAGTTGATTTCTCTTTTACAAAGAAAATAAAAAAAGAACCTAATAATTTTGTCTTTTATGGACAGAGGTCAAGCAATCATACGATTTTTATGTAATTACTGTCTCAAAGCTGCACATCTGAAGAGTACTCATGATTTTTCATCCTCCTTTAAATATCCTGATCATCACACACCATGATGCAGAGCACTCATAGATCACACACATAGATGTGCTTGCTTTATCTATGCTCATGCTTACATGACAACTTTTTAACATGCTTATATACATCATATATCTATATCTGCTTTACTTAAATTAAAAAAAAGTAGTGTGTAGGGTATTCATTTTTGTAATGGCAAGATCTAATCCTATTTACTTTGTTATGCCACACCCTGGATTCTACTTTTTGGAAGAGCAAAGTTCTGCATTTACTGTGAACTGAGTTTACAATGCTGTCTCTGCCTCGTTTGTACAGGGGACATCCTCAGAGATGCAATGAGATCTATGTGCAGATGCTTGTGTGTATGTTGCTGGAAAGTTGTGCTTTTCCCAGCCTGGAGTTTAAAGATATTGAGTATCTTTCTAACTTCGGCTCAACATAAAATTTTCTTCACTGATACGGAGAAATACTTCAAGTAAGACATCTGATTTAAACCAAATGGATCAGGTGCTTAAGGATCAGTTTTAAGAGGATAAAAATATCCTGGATATACTGAAGCTACAAAAGAGCAGATGAAACTCCCATCACTACTTTCCTGTAGAAGAAAGCCATCCAAAACCCATGGCATTTGAGAAAAGCATAAATAAGAAAGGCAAAAAGAAAAAATAAAAATATTCACATTTATCTGAGCTTAAATGTGTCCTCAAACTGAATGTGCCAAATTTAGTCTTCAATCAGGCCCTAGGCTGAGAGGCATTTCAGGAACAAGCAAGAAAGCATGCGGCCCTGCCATAAATAAATATCAAAGTGTGATTGGCTAAAACCAGCATTTTTACTGCCAAAGCAAATTGAGAAAGCCTCCGCTGAACAGCTCTCCAAATCCAACATGCAATAATCTGGCAACCTGTCATCATGTCAAAGCAGTATGTGGATATCCACAGTTTTGTAGATGACCATGACTAAGAAAGTTTCAGTTGAAGTCAAGTCTATGTTTAAAGTTTCTATTAACAACAAAACCTCAGTTGCAACAATTTATAATGATGGGACTTGCAAATATATCTGCCTCAGTTTAGAGCAAAATTGCTTCTCTTTTTTTTTGTTTGGGTTTGGATTTTTTTTTTCCTTTTTTTTTAATCTAAGACATTTGTGGAGTGATTTTATCACCTTTAACAGTTAAAATGATTTTCTGGCAATGGCAAGACTAGTCCTTCTGGTTTTGTCTTGCATTAAAAAAAATACACTGTAGATGTAAAAGCTCATCTCATGGAATGTAAACGTGACCAATGCTGCTAATAAAAGGAGATTTTTGACCACTCTGAAAGAATGGAGGTGACAACAATTTGCCACCAGGAGATGAATTTAATAACAGTAGAACATACCAAACTCTGTGAGGGCCCAGTTGGGGAACAGTGACCAGTTTTTCATTACAATAGAGAAGGAAAAAAAGAGGGATTAACAACAAAAGAATTTTCTACTATAATTGGAGAACACCGTGCTAACAAGTTCTCCAGGCAAGTAGACAGGAGAGAAACCACACACACAAAAAACCCCTTCTGTTTGTCAGCATTTATCCTGTATTTTCCCGAAGTGCATACATGCTAAACTCACTAAGAACAGACACAGTATTGAATCCCTCCAACAGAACTCAGTTTGTAGGAATGTTAAACATAACTGTTAAACACCATAAGCAAGAAAAACCCACAACTTGCAAATGCACTTATTAAATTAAATTCAAGGATAAAGAATATATCACCTCTTAATGAAATCAAAGACTATGGCTGTATTAAGTGTTTTTGAATGCATGTTTGATTGGTAAAAAGATAATGAATTGCCCTTAGAGGAAAACAGCTATAGGTACACAAATTCCAAGATACAAATGCACTATTGGTACACAACCAAACTAGGCACCCTAGACCAAAATCAGTTAAACTGCTGGGAGGGCAATGGTAACCCAGTAGGGTTGATAGGCCACAACCTTTCTGTCTTGCCTGACGTGCTAAATCCTTAGCAAAACAAGCAACAGCTAATGGGAGAATCGTTAGTTATCAACTGGAAATATGAAGTGCCTTGCAATGATGATATCTTATTCCACCCCACCCACCTTTTAACAGCTATGCCAGAGGGTATATCACAATAGGACAGGCTACATATTGCATCAAGAGATAAAAATGAATTGCAGAAAACAGAACTCTCTCAACAGGATTAATCTTTTTTATCCCATAAATATAAAAAATCACTCTCCTTTGTTTCAGTGTGCATGGAAAAAATGCCAAATACCTAAAGTTCAAGTTGCAGCTGCTGTGGAATCCCTGACAACTTTTGTTTTGTGGCTTAAGTTCTAAAAATATCATAGAATAATTTTAGTTCAAGTACTAGTTGTTAATACTTCTTTTATACTAATACTTACACCCTTTGAAAATACATCACAAAATAATTCTACTGTGGAATAAAAAATAGATCCAAACATTTTAGATTAAGGTAGCTGGTTTGCTTGATTCCATTCAGAAAAAGGGAGAAGTTACACAAACCAGAGCTTAATCCATTAAAAGCTTCTGGTGAAGTTAAGCTTTGATTGCCATTTCACAACTTAATAAAAAATGCACTTGAAAGATAATATTGAGGCTTCTCATGTACTGACATATTCCAGACCATACTAATAACATAAAAAACCCACTTTATCTGCTTGGTGTTACAACCGAATGCTTAAGAGTTCAGAATTATTTTAGAGACAAAGATGAGAAGACATGCAGCTTTGCTCTCACCCTTCTTGTTTTAAAATTCTTAATTTACGTAACTTTTTAGATATAATCATATAATGGATGAGATATACCATACCTTAAATGTAGAAAGTCCATAAAGTCTTGCAGTGTGAACAGTCAATTGTGAAATATTTGTAATGTTAGATATAAAATCCTCAAGGTATTTACAGGCTTGCTCCAAGTGCGTTGTGTTTATGATAATTTGAACAAGCTACAAGAGACAAAAAATACTCGTAAAAATCTTTTTATATCACCTATTGTCATTTAATTTTGTAAATGGTTACTTCTTTCAGGAGCAATGCTAGTAGAAATTCATTTCAGTATTTCAGGTTACCACTTATTTTCTGTTAGTTTTCAAGTTTACTTTCAAATACCACTAAGGAGTAATAATGTAGCTTAAATACCAATTACACCATTTCAAAAACAAAGATTTCAGACACCTACCCAGCAAAAAAAATCCAATTGATAGTTCAGAATTAAAAAAGGGAAAATAAAGGAAAGCATATTGCTGAAATATAATCACTAAACTGTGCCATTTGATTGTTTTTTAAATATACTGCTCTTAAAAAGTCACAACACTGTCTTGCAGAATGATGCATTCAAGTATATCTTATATCCCACTCCACTCTATTTTTCATAGAAAGAAAGAGAAACTCAGCATTAGTGGGAGTAACTGCTAGACAGAATACACAAACCATACTCTGCATGTAAACAAAATGTGAATGTCTTTGGTTTATCTCCTGCAACTCTGTTTATTACAAAAACCACAAAACTCCTTCATTGTCATGTCTCTCAAAAGGCATCCCTGGGCCCAACTAGACCCAACACTGTATTGTTCTTATGTATGTAATGGATATTGATGCTTGTTGTACTTATTTTCATTTTTAATTTTAAAACAAACACTACTTGATTTTCTCACACTGTGGTGTCAATATCTGTGTATTCACATTTACAAAAATAAATTTAGCATGGATTGTTTTAAAATCCATAGTTTTGAATGTGTGTTTCAAAACTTACCTCTGTTAAACCTATATGAGGTTTTTTAATTAGGTTCTGTAAACAACTACTTAGAGTTCTCGTAAGCAGCAAATTTGTAGATTTTCTGAGCATATCATCTATTTCTGTTGAACTGAAAAAAAAAAGTTTATTTTTACAATTATGCTGTACGTCTGTAAAATACTGTAGCAATACTTTGACAGCAATACTTAATAATCTTAATTTCTTCCCTGCAAAGGGAACTTTTGATGCTAAGAATTCTCTAAGTGCATTTAAATTCTGGTTGCTCCAAGTTCTCTGTGATCTTGCAGACAGAACACCTCTTTCACCTACCAAATTATCCATTAACTGAATTTCAACGCTGAAGAAAAATCTGTTATTTTTAGATTTTGGACATGTTTATTGACACAGCAGTTCATAAAGATTAATTTGTGGGTTTTAATGAGTTACTAAGGAGGTCAACATGTGCTCATTAGTACGTGTAAATTATAAACAGTATCAATTAAGAATGTGTGAAAGGGAGTAATTTACATCTTTAACAGGGCAGAAGTGGGTGACAAGGCCACAAATACCTTCCAGACTTCAGATCTCTGAATTCTATTTCATGCAATTAAAACTAAGCTTTTGAAGGCCAGAAGAGGAAAGGAAATGGGTGAATTGTGATGTTTTCCACCAGAAAAAGCTGGGATAGGAGAGGGAGAGAACATGAAGGCAAGCACATTTTGTTGCAGGAGAAATCATTGCTAAGGAAACTCAAAGCACTGAGTAGGGACACACTAGGAGGTAATCAGGGATGCTAAACAACTACTTCTGAAATGGTCACTACCAAAGTATACTTTTCAATCTTTACATGCTTTGTTAAATAAATAGATTCTCTAGATTATTCAAACTGGCTAATACTGTTTAAAGAACCCCAACAGTGTTATAAATTGCTTACCACACCAAGCAACGCTCACTGATGCACATTTTATATAGTTATATACATATCCACATGTATAAATATCTGCTACAGCATTGGGAACCACAGATTAAATATAAATGAAAAATACATATGTAAAGTATAGCAAGCAAGTACACAAGAAAGTGTATTTCCATTTTAGTATATATTTTTAGATCACCTGAAAGTCACCAGCTACTTTACAGCCACATTCCTGATAGTTCAAGCTTACCTGCGGTGAAGTGACTCTGAAAACTTAAGGCTTGCATAAATAAATTCCTTCACCTGCATATAAATCTGAGGCACTGACTGAGATATTGGAAGCTTCTTTGGAAAGGACTGCTGAGAAAATAAAAGATAACACTCTCTTAGACTTGAAACTGATTCCAACAAGAGCTTGGTACTAAACACAACAATTAGAAAGCCACTTAGCATTATCAACGTTTCAACCTATCTAAACCTTTTCTGATTTTCATCAAATACAAAGCTGCATGTGTTGAGCTGTTTAACATCTGTTTAAATCGCTTATCAGCAGAATAGAATTTTATCACTTCTTTAAATTATGACAAAGTTTGGAGATTTTATGTAATTCAAGATGCCCCTGCAGAAAGCAATTTATAAACACCCATTAAAAAACAAGTCATAAACTGCTTTTAATCTGAATGAACAAGATAGAAGTAATTGGGATAAGAGGTTCAAAAATACAAACTTTTCTTTCCCAAAGAAAGCAGTGCAAAAAAAAAAAGTTTGAGAAATACAACACTTCTGGGACTCTCAAAGTATCTTGAGAATGCCTAGACTATTTTTTTTAAGGTTCACAAAACCAAAGCAGTTTGAATTATTTTCAGGAATTTGGATTAACATCTGGGAAATAGTAGTAAATTTGTAATAATAAAATCATGCTTCTTACTTTGATTTTAAAGCTGATACTGTATTTGGGAGAACAAAAGTGAATAATTCAATTAAATCTACACAGATTAAATAGATATTTCTGCACTGAACACATAGTTTTTTGACATTTACAAAAAATTATTTTTCTGTTTATGACTAATGCATGAGAAAAATAATCAACAACTGGTATCATCCATGAATAATTGAATTTCTCTTTAGAAAAAAAGCATCCATCAACAACAGACAAAGCCTTGTAGTAATCATACATACATATATAGCAGATAAAACTGTTTAGTACAAAATAAAAATTTCTGCAGTTTATTAGCAAAATATGCCATTTTTAATGGTACTCAGGGTATAGTATACCTCCAACACTGTAATGGATTTCCATTATATTTCAATTATTTTAGTATTATAATTGCTAAGTAAATTAATTTGATGGAAGAATGCATCCAGAAGGCACTCTGGAATCTCATTCAAAAATCAGCATATAAACTTCCTTTAATTTTTCATCTTCCTTGCAACACTTCATTAATGACATGCAGCTGTTACAATTGCTGGCAAATCCCTGCTGAACCAAATCTGCTGAACCAGAATTAAAACAACTTTTCACTTTTTCAGGTATCTGTAGCAATGGATCTTGTAGAAAACAGCTTCTCCCTAGAGCAGTTACTCCCGTCAGGTAGTTCTCAGACTTAGTGCCCCTCTACAGACTCCATCATGAGCTCTTATTTCTTCACTGGTATTTCTAAAATCATACTTGAATAGCAGAACACGGTAATCACCTATCTGTGAGGAGTCTGTAGTGAAAAAATGGCTGAGGCTACAAAAGGACATCCTACTGCAGTGCTATTACAGCAGAATTATTCACAGGCCCTTCATGTTTATTTTGCGCCACATGCTCAAACAGAAGTATTTAAATCTAAAAGTGAAATACAGAAACTGTTGTCTCTTACCAATGCATTTTTGCAATACAACAGTGTATACTGAGTAATTAAACACAAGTTGCAAAAAAATTTAGCTAAAGACAGATTGCATTATAATTACATAAGGACTTTATCAATTAAAATGTTATTAATTTGTTTGCAAAACAATGGGTTTCATTATTCACGCAAACATTTGAGCAAATGACTCATCTTTCATTTTCATATATACTTATGACTAGATAATTACTCACAAAGAAGGTGATTTAGCCTCCTAATCGACCTAGCTTTTCAAATTTTAATTGTTTTTTAATTATAGAAATCATTACCCTCCCTAGTATCTTCAACTAGACTTCCATAAACTTTAATAATATAAAAGTTTCCCTTACCTTATCAAGTTCTGGATCTTGAAAAGGAAATTTACTTATAACAATTCTGTATTCCTCTTCATTTGCCACTGGGATAGGGCTGTAGTTGTCTGCTTCAAAAATATCCCTGGTGAATAAGTGAAGTGAAAATAATTTGGACATGTAACTTACAGTATTTTCTGGTGTTAAAATGTGTAAACAAATATAAATTTTACCACCACACATAGGTCTGCATCTTCAAAAAGTTTTAAGAACTTCACACATCCCAAGTACTTTTGATTACTTTAGAAATACTTCATATATGTTAACCCTTTACAGTATGTCTAATCACAGAGAAAAAAACCCCCAAAGTGTTTTCATATGTGCACAATACAGCAAAGGAACCTTAGAGTAACTAATCCACTCCAGAGTAAACCGTAATATACCTATTGATTAAGGAAACCTGCACTTTTCCTACACTAAAGCTGACATTTGGAGTGTCCTACTTTGGCACCAGAGCTACATATGATCAACAGAGAGGACTGAAAGAACTTCAAGCAGGATATGGCAATGGCATTGTTTGGGCACCCTCTGCACTTCTGTACTAGCCAAATGTCTATTATAGAAGCACGGGGAACTGGAGAACCTTAAGTGGACAATTTAATATTGATGTCTTCCATAATAAAACATTTTATGGCAAACAATTTCTGCACATTGAGACATCACACCCTATCTGCAAATAGGCTTTGGAGTACAGTCTCAGGCTGACATGTTCCTGGGTTTAGATGTTATTCAATCAAATGATCCCAAGGAGTTGGTGGGAAACGTCCTTCAGTAAAAAATGAAGACATGACGACAATGTCGGTAGTTTGTCAGGCAAATATGCATATCAGCCAACAGTAAACATTAAGACAAACTAAATTAGGAACCTAAAGCCCTATTGCAATAACCTGGAATTGTCAGATTCCTAAAGAAGAGAAACAGATGTCTCTCCCCTGCACGTTTCTCTGATAATGTCCCATTGGAGACCTTCCTTCTTTCCATTAACTATAGAAGCAGTACTTGATGTCTCTTCTTCTAATTAGTCATAACATGTGATGAATATCTTAGTCCTAACCAACCTGAAATTCATAGACAACATGTGAGTTAACAAATACTTTCTGAATTACATCATAAAAACTTGATCTCAGACACAAAAAATAGATGCAATACAAAAGGCACAACGATTTTGATATACTAACCTGAACAATCCAGACCACTTTTTAAGAAGTGTTTCATTGTATTGGTCTCTTATTTCAAATAAAAGATCAAATAATCGGTTCACAGGAAAACCATAGCCCTAAAGGATGAAAATGAAGAGGGGTAGTTCAAGAACCAATACACTCAATTCCTATCACAACACTTCAGCTGTCTGAGGTGAGACTTATATTCAACCTTATCACCTCTACAACACAAATTATAGTACTTGAAGCACACTATTACATGTTGATTTATTAAATTTTTACCAAAGTATTTATCGTGTGAATTGGGAAACTTGCCCCATTTCTCCTTGTTTGTTAAAACTGCAAGAATACTTTCCAGTGATGTTCACCCAGTCTTTCAGCTAAAGAGTTAATGATAAGTGGAACGCTATTCTTTTTTAAGATGAGAAATAAAGCATTTTTAAAAGACAAGAGTGTACACAAACTAGAAAACTAACACTAATTTTGCATAGATATGAATAACTGATGCGTGCTGGATAGCCAAGAACACGTATGTTCAGTTCATAATACTGAAAATAAGGACCTAAGGCAAGAAATATCTTTTTTTAATATTACTGTGCAATTTTGGGTTTGATTTGTAGATATCATTCATGAAAACACAAACATAGCACTCACTTAAAGTTAAAATCTGACTACAAGAACTTCAATTAAATTAATAATACAGTACGTACCTGCAAAGTATCAGCAAATACTACAATGAGATTCTTCAGTTCCAGAACAAGGTCAGGATCATTGCAATATGACTGAAAGTGAGAAATTCTGGTTTTATTAAAAGGATTTAACATTTTCAAAGTATAGTATCACAGGCTAAACCTCTCCTTAGCGAAAAACAATTTAGATTTATTTGTCTTTACTTCGTCCAGCTATTTAAAAGTATTCGTTACATTTCTATAAAGCTATCAACGGTGTAAAAGTTCAGAAAAAGTCAACCAAAATGTGAGATTCAAATAATACCAGCATGGTGTACTGAGACTGAAAATCAGCAAACTACATTTATTTTAGTGGAACATAAGCACACTTGGCTGAATCAATATCAGAGAGGCTCCACAGGACATTCTTTTGACCACCAAGCCTGGGTCTAACTAATGCTGTGCCACCTCAAACAGTTTTTTCCAGCACTATGGGTAAAACTTATTACAATATTATCTAAACAATTTCAAATTTAAATTGGATGATAAAAAAAGTCAAGACATTAAGTTATTTACTAGATGACTTAAACTGAAATTTGATTTTCAGAGGTGTAGAGTCATACAACTAAGGCCTTCACCTCAGCTTCACTATTTGAAATACCGGATAAAGTAAAAAAAAAATTCTATTAAAAAAATTTAAAGCTGAGAATATAGTATTGGTTGAAGACAATATGCACCTGTTTCACCTTTCTTGGAGTTTTGCTCTCAGCACACTTCATTAAAAGGAAGGGTTTGGTTTATTTATCTAAACATTAGTCTTCAGAAGGATGATGTTAGAGAGATTCTGCTAGAATTGGGTTTGATGGGAGTTATGCATATAGAGAAGAAACAGTGACCAAGAACATGACAAGACTTAAGAGTTCTTTAGAGATTGCATTACTTTCAACCTTTAAATCAACATATCTTCATATAGGTGTATAAATCCACATGAAGACAATTAACTAGCAAAGTATTTAGCTTTAAAAAATGTTGGATGAATTTATCTCAATAATCTTCTCAAAAGAAGTAAAAAAAGTATGAGAACATTTCATGTACCACTGCTAATAAAGGTCCTATGATAACTATGGTTGCAATCTCAACTTCTTCCTCATTTTTCCTCAGTATATATGAAATATAAAATTTTTTCCTGAATTAAAGACCAATTTTAATAACAATAAAAAAATAACATTGCATAAAGGAAATGCTGCTAGCAAACATTCAAAAGGGAAAGATAAAGTTTTTCTATTTTTTCCAACAGTAAAAGTTACACCAATAGTAAACTCTGAGCAATTTATTATCAGTCAGTCAAAGTGAACAATGCATATTCCATTGGTTTTTCACAGAGAAATAAGAAATAGCATCCAGCATCACTGCAGCTAAGGTAGGAATATAACTTTAGGAGACAAACTTGAATGCACTGAACTACCCGAGTGATACGGAATTTTTCTAATACCTTTACTTCAACATAAACATAACACTGCTACAGCATTGAAGAGAGAGCTGCAAGGGTTTTGCTGGTGGAGTTTATTTTGGAAACACAGCATTTGGAATGATAATTAGGAACTATTTCCTGGTGGTGCTTTCAGTGCTGAACTATTCAATCTGATCTAATGAAGAGGTCAGTTGAGACTAATGAGGAGGGATTGCAATAATAACAGCAGATTAACTCTGCATATTCTAAACTGCTGGACTAAGAGGAGGTTTGGAAGACCCAGTGAGTTGTAAATCAGTGGAGGATTATGCAAATAGCCCATGGCTGCGGATCACAGCCTGATACTGTTGGGAAAAACAAAAGCTTGGCAGGCTCCCTCCCAAATCTGAGCAATTTTTAATCACAAGAAAACATGAGAGAGGTGTAATTTTTCACTTTGTTGCTATCCCAGCTTTAAATACATAGAGCTCGAAAGTAAGAGGATTTAAACTGCAATACTGACAAAACTTCTCACTTACTGAATGTGTTCTAAGAACAGCAATGATCTTGGAAAGGGCCATGTTCCAGAGTTCATCAGTGTATGTCCTAGTTACCAGTCCTTGGGTTACATGTAAAATGTGGTCTTCTACTACAAAGAAACTAAAAAAAAAATAATACTTAAATTATTATGTTGTTTCTAATATTAGAGCAAATACTACCCTTCACACCCAAGCATAGCCAAAACCTTCCCCAGGGGAGCAGTAACACTTCAGTAGGTTTGGTGTTGTGCTTCACACACAGAATGAAATAAAAATGTGAAAAGTTTGCTTCCTGGAGCCCAAGCTGCTGCAAGGTCCTTGTAGGGCACTGTGCTGGTAGGATCTGGGTGCTGTTTCCTGCTCAGATCCAGCAATAACCACCCACATGATTTGTGCAGAAACTGAATCTTGCAGAAGAAAGTTCTTGGACAACGGGTAAACACAGGTTTAATTAAGAATCAACACAGTAAAACTGAAATAAATTTTCATTCAGAAAACTTACCCTACAATTTGACTGAAGTATCTTCTATAGCCTTCTACTGTTTCATGCTTTCAATGAAAAAGAAAACAAGTTTAGGAACAAAAATACCACTAAGCATTAGCTTCAACTCAAATCAATGCAAAACTGAAAGTATTGATTACCATGCTTGACTGTGGTTGCAGAACTAATCTTGCTTGTTTCCTCCTTTGTTTTCTGTAGTAATTTTCAAATATTTCTCCATCACCCTAAAAAAAGACATAAGTACTCAAAAAAAGAATAGTCTCAGTGTGAAAAAGGCCCATCTTAATTTAAAGGCAGAATTCTCTTAAACTAAGCACATATTTTGCATTTATTCCACATGTAAACCTCCAGCTGACACCAGCAAAGTTTCACATGCACGAAATACGCAGAAATTACCTTTTTTTGTAGAGAAGCTTACAGCCTGTACTGTAAATAGAATTTTTCCTCACATGCCTACATTTTGTCAAGCAACATTGCATTTTAAACAGCAAGTCCATTTTTAAACTACAACTTTCAGAGTATATTAATATTCATACACAAGGCATATTGGCTATTACTGTATAATTTAAACTCATTGTCTCCTAAAACACTTCTCTAAGTTATTCAAGGAAGTAACTGTATTATAAAGTTGTTACAAAGATGCTTCTGTGAATATATGACACATCTGAACACCGCCTGCATTAGCTTTGCCTGAGGAAAGACACACACGAGGTTTATTGAATACTTACTTATTCTCTTTGGATTTATAATGAGTGTGGATTTGGACTTTTTTCCTATCACGATCCTCAAAAATACAATACCTTCTGTGCCTAAAGATTATATTATGAGGAATTCAAGTGACATCCTACTCATCTCATTAAGATGACCATTCAGTAGAAACCATCTGTCCATTTGAAATCAGTGCTACATTGACTCATCTATCTACCAAACCACATGCAATTTGCATGCAAACAGAATGAAGCAGCTTAGCATTTTTAAGGTTTGTTTTTAGTTTATGAGTCTATTATTAGGCCACTGCTATTCAGAATTCCATTACTTGGTCTTCCAAAAAATCTCCAAATCAAATTATTACAGACATTTCATCCTATTAATCCAGCATTACTTACCTAACTCCTTTATAAAATATAAATTTAGTTAATAATTAATATTTAGTTAATAATGAATATTTAGTCATATTTAGAGATACTGTAAACCCAAGAAAGCCTAACAGTAAAAGAGACTTTGCTTAAAAACAAAATCACTTGAAACCAAGATGCAATTTTACTAACACTATGAATTTACTAACAGTAACTGTCTGTTGCAGCAGAACTTTATACAGTATGCTCCAATTCATACAAACACCTAATGATCACAGATACCAACCATTCACCTCCTGCCCTAATATTCAGCGCAGTTTTCAGATTGTTGACTTCTACCTCCAGCATCAAATCTCTACCCAGTCCTGACAAAAGCTTCTCAAGTGAAAAGGACTAGCTGTTCTTCCCAAATCCACACCAGGAGTGGTGATGTAAAATATCTTATGATTATTTATAGACCACGCTATACTATGGAGTCACGATTAACAGTTCAGGCACAACAACTGTTTGAACCAGACGTGCTGAAGCAATCAGCAGAACACACCAACAACCCTGATGGTTCACTCACTGAATCAGCAAAGCCTAGGCAAGATAAAATATAACAAAGCAATGCATTTGTTTTCCCAGCTTCCAAAATTACATGAGTTTCTATCAACGGAAACAATAAATCACTTCATGTTTTGTTATAAATTTTTGGAATATTGCTAATATATCAAGTCCTGTTTCACACCATAGATACACTTGTTTTACACTGACATGGTGTTTTATTAAAAGGTAACATTACATGCAAAAGGGGCAGGGGTATCTTCTCCAGAATTTACATATACACTATTTCACAAAATACACGGGCTAAAAAAAGATCTCTATGTATATTTCTCATAAGTTTCTAGTCTAAAGAAAGGTTACTGGTCCATAAATACAGTCTATGTTTGGTATGTATGTATCTTGCCATCACTAGGTTGGAATCACAAGCTGTGTAATATTCTGAGGTACACAAAAATCATGCTTTCTTCTTCAATATGAAGAAGCAGAGTAGAAAACTTCTACCCTGTGTAAAATTACAGTATTTTCTACAGTTTTGTAGCAGAGACAGAATTCATTAAGAACACAACACTTGCTGTAAAATTCTTATTAGAGAAATGAAAAGTCATCTGGTACCAAGTCCCCTTCTTTGCCATCATCAAGTTCTCTAAACTCAAAAGAGATGGTTTGCAACACAAGTTAAATGAGAAGGACTCCCAAAAGTGGCTAATGCACAACTCTTGATTATGCTACCACGGCTTATTAAGGAAATTATGCTGGCCGGAAATACAGAAATTTACATCAACAACCCTTTTTGATATCAGGGAGTACACCAAGTTGTTTTCTGTCTCCTGTAAATTTGGAATCTGGAAAACTTTTTGTGTAAACCCAGAAACCCTTTCTTTGGATCAAGGGTGCAACTTCAGGATCCTTGTCAAAGTGAAAAATACAATTATGTATTATTTTAAAATGTCATCTATCAACTTTACTTCCTGTTCCTTTATTATACTAAAGAAAGAATTAGCAGCTCTTGTCAATTGGTATGCTTAATTTTACACATTCTTTTTAATGTATTATTTCCCACTGTTCTCTGTTAAAAGAAGCAGTCCACTCTTTCAATAGTTCTGGCAGCCTGTCTTTCTGTCTCTCCCAAATTTTCAGTGAGATGAACAATTAATGATGGGGTTTTTTACATTTTTTCTTAAAAAAAAAATAGTTACAGTGAAATTACATTTTAAATGGTATTTCAATATGCAAGCTATCATGCAACACAGCTGCAAGGATTCCATATAAAGAAGATAACCCAGCCTGAATGCTTGAAGGCAGGTGCAGCTGAGACTGTAGGATTAGCAATACTTACAAGCACATCATCTACATGTCACTGATACTTAAATTCTGTAAGTAATCTGACTTCAAAAGTAACTGAGACATAGGAAAGATAAGAAAACAACAAATTATTTGCTACCACGTTTCCCAAAAAAAGTTTTTATCCTCGTAAACTTGTGCACTGAATCTGTTTTACAGAAGCTAAAACAGGCTATTGTGTCTCTGCCATTGAATCCAATCTAACCTGGGCACACCCTGCCAAGAATCTCCAGATTTTGTTTCCTATTTCTTGCTACTACTCTGATTTCCACAAGATTCAGACTGAATATTCCTATGTTTTGTAACATTCATCCAAATACTTGGGTAACATGGAACACTTGTGGGAACTGTAAAAGTGTGGATACCAGTATTAAGGCAAACATGCATATTTTACTTAAAAACACCTAGGTAATAAATGCCTTGTGGAGTGCCCCTCATGATGCATACAAAAGAACTCATGGGCTCATGCCCTGAGTACCCATACCCATTTCAGCTGGTTCATCCAGAACTACTAACATTAGAAGCAATATACCTGCCTGTTTGGGAACTATCAGGAGTATGAACAATGTGAAAATGAATATGTAACTTCAAAAATTTAAATCTCTTTTTGAGGTCACCTTAATACATACCAAGACTGAGTAGATGTGCAAACATCTATAGACTGGAGAAAAGTCTACAAGATCTTGGGCAGTTAAAACCTGAAGGAGGAAAGGAAAAAGAAGAGTATATAAAACATAGTAAGCATATAATCTGCAAAATGGGATATATTGGCAACGGAACTTGTCTACATAATAAGGACTCAAACATGCATGGCTTCTGTCCGAAACCAATAAAACAATTGCTCCAATCTCTCCTCCTTTTCCATTAGTCATAAAATTTATTTGTGTTACAATAACACACTCCTTTCTCTGTGTTTCCAGAGTACCAGATTTAAAGGTCTAAATACTCACAGTTTTATTCAATTTCGGAATACTGAGTATCTGACAGATGATAGAGGTCTTACCTAAGCTGAGGTCTCCAACACCAAAATGCAGAACTTATCAACACCAGAATATTCTAGTGGGCCACATAACACTAACAGTGGGCAGGTAATGAATGATGTAAATTGCAACTGAAATCCAGAATAACTGCAAGTTCGTCCAACTGACTGTCTTCAAACATAATGCTAATGCTAGCATTAATGTTAATACTAATTAGTATTTTAATTAATTTTAGCATTAATTAATATTTTAGCACTAATTTTTCACCCTGAAATGCTAATCTGGACTGGTACACTTTGAAGGTGTTCTGTGTATTTTTCAAACTAATGTTAACGACCTAAAGACAGTGTAAAGACAGTGAGTTTTGTTCAATAAAACTATGAAATTCACTTTAAATAAGATGAACTGATTTAGTACAAAGTTACCTCTTCCTCATGTTCATCCTCATCTTCAAAAGTTCGCTTCAATGTGATTTCATGCTTGGATTCCAAAATCCTGTTTCTACCTAAATGCATATTCCGACCATAGTTTACATTATTCTGCTTCTGAAGAGCAGTACTAAAGGTTTTCTGCTGCTGTGCCTGTTTTAAGAGTAGAATCAATTAAGAGGCATGCAAATCAAATTTCATCACTCATGAGTATATGCTAGGACATGAAAAACAGGTGGTGCCATTGAATACACAACAGTATAACTGCAAGGTGCAAGCACACCCTCAGCCTACACCAGTGATTTTGCATTTAATCACTTTGGGATGATAAATGAATTCAATAGTGAATCCTGGATAACTTTTCCCTAACCCTAACAATAAAATTTTAAAGGCAGAAAAACTTTAAAAAATCAATCTGTACTTTTCCTGATGACAAATTGTAGACAATCAATATTTAAATGAAGTACAGGTATCTGAGTTCCCAGATACTTTTTTGCTGTCTTCAGTTAAGTCTAAGTGAGCAGTCAGCTGCAGAAGTCAAAGGCACTATATTGTCCTTACTATTGAAGGCAGCACTGCATAACCTTGCAATAAGTTTCATTTATAATAATCAATGCTGCATTTTACAAGAACCTCAGATGACAACATGGCAATCCAACCTGAATTCTGTCAATGAGAAGTCAAATGAAAATGGTATTTGCTCTCCAAATAAATTTTAAAAGCATTAACTGCTTTAAACCTTGCCTAGTAGTAGTGGTCTGAAGCGGCAGATTACTTTGTGATGGAGCAGGCAAGGCCTCCAGCTGTCTCAGTCTCCTTCTGGCTCTTACCTTAGTCTTCTGCAGGAGTAGCACTTTGGAGAGAAGTAGGCAGTTATCTCAACACCTCTTTTGTCGAATTCATCCTGGCCAGCTGGCCAGACAGGCTGCTCTTTGTTTTGGTGCAGTAGCTGCTGAGATACAGACTATCCAGGAGCTGACTACTCAAAGTACTTCATAATTTCCTGAAACTTGAGAAATCTAGTATCTCTCCTTCCTTTCTCAGGGAAGAAACTACTTCTTGTCCAGGACACTGATAAAAACCACAAAACGCATTCGCATTTCACAGCTCTCCATCTTTACTCAGAGGTCTGTGGGATGACTGTCATCTTTGAACAAACCTTCTGGGATAATTTGACACTAATGAAGCTGAAATTTTCAGTAAACAACAGGACTGAAGTCATTCTGTCCAGCTGGCTTACCTGTTTCATGGCAGTTTCCCCAATTCTGTCAGAATGCTTTCGAATACTCTCTAAGAAGTCCTTCAGATCTGACATAGATATTTCTTTTATTTCTTCACGCAGTTTTGGAAGATTTTCTATCATTATCTGGCAAAAGCGGTATTGGCTAACTCTAGGAAGATACAGGTTTTCTAGCTGCTCCATTGTTTTCAAAGCAGAGTAGTATCTACAAAGAGATTAAAACAAAATTATGTAGATTCTTATAAAAAGTTGGTAAAATAATTTATCAAATATATATATCAATATCACACATTGAATCAATATGCATCTAATTAATTTATTCTATTCTTAGGAAAATTAACAATCAAAAGGTCATCCATACAATGCTTTAGTTTGAAAAAAACCCCAGCGAAGTGCCAGAGTGACTCAGCCAAGTCAAAACTTTAAGCAGACTGCTATAGTATTAACTGTTCTGATCAATAGTCCCAGTACCACATGGAGCATCCTGCAGAATGGAGACACTGAAGTCACGACCATTATCTTCCCTTCTAGATTGAACTGATTAGGGTTTTTTAATAATTTGGGGGTTTTTCTGAAACACAAACTGCCAATCACTAACACTGCAGTATATGTACCAAACAATGCAAAAAATCTTGAAAAAGCATGCCTGCAGGTATCTGCCTTCTTCAGGTGTATGTGAACACATACACACATCTATGCCCACCCTCCTTCTACCATCCTCAGCTGGAAAAAACATGGGTACACCTATCCTGACCAATGCTTTTTTCCAGTAGTATATCATCTTTTGCTGTAAACCACAAACCTATTAACTCTTCTCACAAAATGTAGTCTATTCCACCCAGAAAACAATTACATTGAATTAACAAAGTACCGTGATCAACAAACCTGTGATCTTAATCTCAACCACAGTTTAAAGAGAGGCACAGGAACCAGGCTAAATATGAGTAGGACAGCAGTCAATTGCAGAAGTGACACAATTTCCCTTTATGTAGTATTCTTACCAGCTACTCAGCCCTGGAGGGAATTGGGAAAATGAATTTAGTTTGTCCAATTAGAACAGAACAAGGTAAACCAATTCCTTCTGCCTTGGTCTTAAATAGGAAAAGCACAAACACTCAGATCAGATGGAGTTAATTTGCTGCTAGTTCCAACCCTTTCTTTCCACAAATACACAATAATACCCTTAACCCATTTTCAGCTTTTCTTCCATAATTTTAATTACTTTTTCTTCCTTGAAGTCCAACATAATCTGTTTTGAAAAATTACCAAATTATTTTGAGGGCAAAAAGCTGAATATGAGGAAAATTCCTTCAAATGAGAAAACCTAGAAACGTGTCCTTTATGGTTCTTTAGTTTCTGGACATTTTTTTGTAAATATAGTGAGTAAACACTTTTAAAAAATGTAATTCAAGTTTCTGGTTTCCTTCAGTAGACAAACAATCATATATTACTAACACTAGAGCCATGACTTCTTGTTCAATTCTGAAATTAAGACAGTGTTTTGAATCTTCTTAATCAAGATATTGCTGAGTTAACAACTCAGCATAGCTGGAGGATGGGAAAAATCTTCTCTTTTATCCCAGAACAGAGCTGCTTTCAGAAGACAGCAAATAAAGAGGTTTCAAGTGTAAATTAGGAGCTTTTGTTTGTTATATGCTTGGTTTATATAAAATATACATAAGGTGACGGGAATGTTGCACATAAGAAAAGGTCTGGGGGGTTTATGTGTGTGGGTTTTGTTTTTCTAAATAGAAAATGGCCAAGAGTGGCACATGGTGAGACTTTTGGGGAATAAAACCATAATAGCATCAAAATCGTATAAAAGGTTTTTATTTAAATTACACAGATCAGCTTATCAGAACACTGTTAGTTCATCTGGAAGGTTTTTGACTGCTGACTCTAAGATCAGAATTAACATAATCCATTCTAAATCCATTCTAGAGTCCCTTACTAATTATACATATATGGAGCTCAGGACCTTGCACTTTTAACATCTGCTCTGATAAAGCACTGAAGTCTTATTAATTTGAAGGTCATCTGCAGGTCAGGATTTAAACCAGAAAGTTTTGCATATCATTTCATAGAATTCATGTATTTAGATTTTAAAACTTTCCACAGATTTAACTCAATGCTGAAGGTTTTGACAATATTATTAGTTCTCATCAAGTATTATCAATCACATAAGGTGAAGATTGCCCGTTTGACTACAAATGAGTTAAACAAGTATCTTCAAAGTTATTTTTTCATATAAATATAGCATTCTTCTGTCTATTCTTCTGAGCTGATCTTATGAGAATATGCTCCTCGATGCAAAATTTGTAACTTTTTCAAACTGAAGCCACAAGTTTGAAACACCAATATGGGTCATATGATAAGACTGGGCAGAACTGATCCATTTCAACACCAGAACAAGAAAATTGCACAATAGATTCAATAGAATTTCCAAACTCTAAAAATGAAACCTTCTAATACCAGCAAGAACCAGGAAAGAAAAAACCAACACACAACACAAAAGTAAATTTAAAAAACCTCACAACAAAGAAACAGCCACCTCTCCCTCACCCCTCCGCCAAGATTAATATTAGTGTTTTGCATCATCTTATTCTTTGCAAAATTCCCCAGGCACAGAACAGTCAGGTATAGAATATAAAACATCAACATACAAAAATCCCAAAATTAAAAGAAAATTACTATTACTTTAGTGTACACAAAGTATTCCGTCATGCTTTAAATGACAAAGAGAACGCTAAAGATTTTTCATCAGCAGAGTGTTGTTTGGAGGTAGTAAAGAGAAATACCATAACTTACTAAAAAAGCCCCATCAAGTTAAACTACAGCAGTAAAGAAATTACATAGATCAGGAGCAAGAGGAACTCAAAGACTGAATTTACTGAGAATAATTTATTTGCACACAAGCTTATTAAGTAAAAAAACATGCAGTTATATCCCAAAATTCCCTGCTGAATAAACACGAGAGACAAAATCCTCATTTTATTTTAATTAAGGAAACAAACCTAGTTCACAAAGAAAAAATAGTAGTACTCTCCAACTTTAGTGCTTCCCTTAGAGGAAATACTGTATATTCTTGCTTACTACATTTCCACTGAGTAAATACCTAAAACTTTGCTATCAAACATGTTTAAGGAAGTTCCTTGGGATTTTTCGATAATGCTACAGAAAAATCATATTCACAGAGATCCTGAAGGTGACATGTTGAAATTGCAATTGAAATCCTTTTACCTCAAGTATTTATTTTGTTTTTAAATCTAGTTGCCTTACCAACTTTAAACCTGAGTTTTAAACTTTCCCACCATACAAATTTTGTCAGTTGCCCAACGGACCGTGAACAGAGAGACAGGCACTACTAACTCTGAAACTTCTGTAAAGTAAATCAAAAGCTCAGTATTTCTGAAAATCAGATTAAACAACTGCTGCATGGAAAAAACAAGATATGTGGAGTACCTTTTTTGTCAATAATGATGTGGTAGGAAATTTTTTTAGAAAGTGAAATTATCAAACTAATAATGCTTGAGAATGGTGACAATTTCAGTATCAAATAACCATCAAATAAATTCTAATGGGGTTTTTTGCCAGATCCATGGTACCTCTGGGAAGTACTGATTTGCTGCTGGTAAAATCCAGTGCTTCATTCTAACACTGTTCCAAAACAATGCACAAAACCAAAATCAAATTACCGTGGTTTTATCTGTTCTGGTATCTTCCACACCAACATGGGTAGAACCAAATGATACAAATTACGATTTTTTCATATTTGCATCCTTTAAATCTTAAGGTTTATTTGGATGCTTGGAAGGTTTATGCAGAGAAAGGATGCATGACTGTCTCAGTTAGTTTTAGTAACCTAAATAACTAACCAACTCTGCCTTTCCCCCGGTTTGCAAAAAAGCTTATAACAAGGTCAAAAAACAAATCCCAAGTCTTTCAGGGCAAAAAGCGCACTCTGAAACACTATACTCGTTCTTCAATCCCTCTCACAGAAGATTTGAGAAGATTCAGCAACAACCTTAGCAGACTGACTTATTGAATTACTGCCATTGTATGATGGGTTTGGGTTTTTTGTAATATATACTATTTTTACTATTTACAATACATAATATTTTTTTGTCGAGAAAGACTTGCAAAAACACCAGTTCTAACTATTCCCAATTAGACCACAATCACTTGAAGCAGCTGGGACCTGCCTCCCAAGACACATATCAAAACCCAAACACCAAGGCCATGGTAACAGAGCTGTATGAAATGTGTGATGACCTTATCTCTGACTTAAAATTCAAGCTTGAATTGTGTAAGTGCACAGCCCCCACTAGGTGGCTGGGAGAGCAGCAAAGAAATCACACTTCTCCTTTGTGCTTCCTCAGTTAAGACTTTAAACCCTCTTAGCTCTTTCCAGCCAACTGTGTCTGTTTAGAGCAGATTCTGCAGTTACTTCCTCTCACTACTACAGTTCTTGTCAACTTGTGTTATCCATGGCTCAGGGGACAGATAAACAGGATACAGAGCCTTTCACCTCTAGGTCATCAGTTCAAACGTTACTCATGTTGGTAAAGGACCAAAAGCTGCTATCAACAGATGGCTTTTTGGACTCCTCTGTAAACTTCCACTCCACCTGCACAAACCAGTATGTATTCCAGATTCAAAATCCTGCATTATCTTAAAAGAGGCTTGCCATGGAAAAAGAAAATGAAATTACAATCTTTTTCCTGCAACGACTGTCCCCCAAACATATATAATATCCATACTTTTGTTTTCCCTTCCTTTAAATATTAGAATTGAGATTTTTATTCATGGTGCAAGACTATAAGATAATGGAATAACAAAATATGTTCTAAAAGACCACAGGCAGAGAAAGTCAAGGTGTCTTTTTATATAAAAAGAGCAGTGAAAGCTTTGCTGCATTAACAAGCTTCAGTGAAGGATTATGAAAAACTATCTTTGCCTAAAATAAACATTCCTTGCTGCTTTATTATGTCTCAGATTGTGACTTCTCTGACTCTTCCACGAAAAAGCTTCACAGCAAAACTTAGGAAGATCAATGTTGAAATCCCTTGTTAACACATCAGCTGTCAGGTCTTTGCACTGACACTATGGATGTTCTCGATGTTGCTCAATCTTTTAATAGTGATAAAGGCCAGAACATGTGCACTTTGCTGAGCCACAAGGAAATTACCAGTTGAATTACCTGCAAGTTCCATGGGATAGCCACCTGTCGGCTGTATTATAGGGAATTGTAAAGTCACAGGCAAAATAGTAACTGTAGTGTAGCTAATGAAAGAGTTATCTGAGCTGCAGCAGTAGCCTGCAGCAGAGTCCATGTGATTTCAAGGCACAGTACATCAAAGCAATGGTATCTCCCCTCTCCTTAGATCTCTTTATGGTATGACAATAACGTGTCCAAACCCCTCAATTCAGGAGTCCTTTGACTTTTAAGACTTCCTGTCTGGCAACAACTTCCATGGGAAAATTATCAGATAGAAGTCTTTAAGATTTGAAGAGTATTGATGGTTTCTAGGAAAGCACATCAACCATCAGTGGACTCTACAAAAGGACTAACAAATACCGAGTCAAAATGCTAAAAACCATCAGCAATTTTATCTCACCTAAATGATCTTTACATGATGACATTAGGAACTAGGACTTCCCCTGCAATTCTAACACCAGGATGCTTCTTGCCTTGCCTGACAGAGCTAGGGCAGGGCAGAATGCAGGCATGGAACCCAGTGTTTTCAATAGTTTCAGGACATTAAATGTAGCATTGTCCACAGAAGACCTTGCAGAGGGAAGTGGTGTGATTCAGAGAGCACACTCTTCAACCTGATCTCTGACTGGAGTAGCAAGGGGACTGTTTACATCTTTCTGCAGAGCTGCTCCAAGAACACTGGAACAACATGCTACCACTACTACTACTACTACTGTGTGCCAGCTACTCTAAGCAGATGCTGAAACAGTGTCCTGTTCAGAGGTAACATTGTATAGCAGTCAAGCTGAGGAGATCTACCACACTGGTTCACATAGAGCAAGCTGTAATGGTAATAAGAGACACCACAGTGCCATAGCTGTAAGGTTATTCATAAAGCTTTTGTATTTTTGCAGAAGACCTTCCAGAGAGCAAACATGCATAGGTATCATGTAGCACATATATCACTGTCAAAGATGCATCAGATTTGCTGCAATGTTCATAGATCTGATGTGTACAGTTAATCTGAAGCATTTTGGACATGTCTGCACACAGGCTTTAGAGCTGATTGCTCACACAGTGGCTGCTGTTGAGGGTTTTCACGTGTCCAGCAGTATGGTAGAAGGTGTTGGCTACTCAGAAACTGAAATCCAGACAAACAGTCCAAAACTAAATCTGTATTACACAGCAGCCCTGCAGACAACTGACTGTGCACAGCTAGTTCCAATGGAAACAGTCCTGTCCAGACAGACTTGTCAGCAGGAGCTCCCTGAAGTGGTGCCAAGTGCACAAAGAGGCACTGCCAGCAACCAGGAACCCAGAAAGGGCAGGCACAGAGCATCACTGTGACTGAGGCACTGTGAAAAGCAGGCAAGGGATCACAGTGGCAGTGATGATATGGAAATCATGAAGAAGAAAACAGCAGCAGTGGTATTGCTGGGATGGGTGTGTGAGGTGCAGGCAGCAGCCCCAGTGGGACAGGATGCAGCTAAAGCAGGGGGCTGGGGCAGCCAAGCTCCCAGGGAGGGAGGGAGAACTGGGGATACTGGGACTACAGCAGCAGGAGGTGGCTCCCTGAGAAAATGAAAAATGAAGACACAACAGAAATGAGGAGCTGGTCAGGCACCAGTTATAAACTATTATCCTAGATTATAGTTTAAACTCTTTTTAACAAGTCAATTTGTCACAGAGGGAAAAACCAAAAACAACACATTATCTGCACTTCATTCTCACAGTCCCATTTACACAAAAAGCATAGAGAAACCAGATAGGTCTAAAGAAAGATATAAGGAGTAAAATGTCTTTTCTTCTGGTATTATGTGTTTAATTTAAATATATCATTATATATTAATCAGATATTAATGTACTCTAAAAGACTTTTAGTCCCTAAGAATCTTACTTTTTTTGCTTCTTAAACTGCTTTAAGTAATAAAAACCAGTAAACTTTATTTCACATTTTATGATCATAATTTCACTACATATCATATATTTAAGTAGGTGTTATTTTTCATGGCAATCACTAAGGTCCTAGAAGTTCTTTAATACAACACTTTCAAATATTCTTGAAATACAGACCAGTATTAGGAAACAAACACTACACATATACCAAGCTACAGACTAAGAACACTTACTTGTCTACATATGTGTTTGCTATTCTGTCCACTTACTTACAATGTTACATTTTTTCTCACAGAAATAAGCTTACTTACCTTTTAACACTCATCTGTTCTTTTAGTTTGCTGTACATTTCCAGCACTGCAAAAAAGCAAGCAGATTAACTTGTGAGTCTTACTGTGGCTTTAGTTAATGAAAGAGAAAAATATGTACTGTAAAGAACAAAATTAGAAACAGAAAAGGATGTGCTATATTTACCTTATTTAATTCCTACTGTAGCATAAATGTGATAAACCTAGCAAAAAGAATTCTAGAATGCAGCTAAAAAACAAAAAGATAACTGAACTCTTAACAGCTTTTCAATTAAAAATAATTAAGATTAACAAAACAGTCAACACTATAGGTATCAAGCATATTCATTCACTTACTACATGCCACAACCTGATCTGCATTACCAGTCCATTGCCTGTCTCCATAAAAAGGCAACAGTACCACCTACTGTACTCCAAACACGTCAACAAGAAGACTTCACAAAGAAAAATCCTCTAATCTACTTTACACCAATATGACAAACAGGATAAAACCCTTATGGAGCTGTGTACAATCCTACAATATTATCTTCCTGAAACAACATTTAGAGCCCTTTTGTTTTATTTCAAAACACCTGTAGTGACACAGAGCTAAAAGGACAATGTTGAAAGAGCAACGTTAGTATTTTCCTCAGTATTCAAACAATAAAACCCACCCTCTGAAGCAACAAATTAATTGTTTACCCTATTAAAAATACTAGTTCATTCAAAGCTGTATGTGGCTACATTGTTTGTGCCATTCAATTGTCTCACTGTCTTGTGACATTGTTGCAATTGCTCTGTTGCAAAAGACATGGAACCTACGTGTTGACATCTTTTAAAAACCTATTAATTTTTTTGTTAAACTAGATGTTACAGCATCAGAACTCAGAAAAAAACAGACGACTTTTCCTTTTGGCTATTGTGACTTACTTTATTTAATTTACCATCATATTTAACTACAGGTCACTCACCTGGAAGACATAACTGTAGTTTTTCCACAACTGTTGTAATATTCCGCTGTTGAACTCTACATCGGATGATTTCCTCTGTTTGGGCTATCACCTTAAAGGGTTTTTTTTTAAAAAAAGGAAAGAAAATCACACTTAAATTATGCAAATAAATTTATTTTGCTACAAATATTCATAATGACCATATAGGAAGCACCATTTTCTCACCTCTTTCCCAGCATCCTGAAGCCTTCGGTTGGTATCAGTAACTTGGACCTTAAAAATAATTTCACCTTTGTTAGACAAATATGCATATATTGCCCTGATGTGACTGCTCACCCTTGTAATCAGATCATGCTTCCTGAGAAACTTAGAACAAAGAAATGCAAATTCAAATTAACTCTACAGCTTGAACTTGAACTTTTGATCGCAAAGGGCTTTTGTTAAATTCAATTACTTATGACAGTTCTTTCTAACAGATTCTGTGGCAAACTTCTCAAATTTACTTGGGATTTTTGAACTTTCCTTGTTTCTGTAGGTCTGTCAAACAATTCAAATCATTGACCCAATTGACCACTGGTCCCTTTTTGATAACCTCAATGAGCTCTATGGGCCATTCATTGTCTGTAAGAAATGGTGATTGCATTTTATGGTAATTAAACATTCATACTTTGCTGAATGCAAACACTGGGTGGTTGATTAACATCAAACGTGGAAATCTCCAAACCACAGCAACATTTTAATGCTGCAGGTGCAGGCAAAGCTCAACCTCAGATTTTCCCACATAGTAAGTGACTCATTAGGTCATCATAATAAGGAAGCACATTCTAGTTTATTAAAAATCTCATTAATTTCTGAACAAAGATGCTCAATGACCTCATTGATGCTGTATTTGGTCTCTTGTTATCTGAATATCCTTTATATAATGGTCTTCTAATCATAACCTCTGATGAACTATGCTCATTCTGTCTGGTGTGCATATTTTGCTCTCAAAAGTGTAAGGAGAGCTAAAAGGGACGCATCTCATAATTCACTATTCCGCATTCTGATCTGTGAGGAAATCTTGGTTCTCATATCTCATGAAAACTAATAACATCACCTACTCCCCTGCTCATTACAAAGTAAAGAACAGCGGGTTTTTTCACATATAATTGTGGTATTTTTAGTTTTCTAATAAGACTTTCAATTTGTCTAAGGTCTGACATATAAACACATGATTAGGAAAAGACCTATTTAAGAAACACTGTGTTTATCATTTGTTGTCCTTCACTTTCTGAGAAAGCCTTTTAAAAAAGGCAAAATAATTTAGTACCATTTTCTGAAAACATACATTAAAAAATCAGAATGAGATCTAAGAAAATATTCAGCTTTGTAAATATAAATCACTATATCAGACAACACAGCTCAATCACAAATCCTGTTCAATTCACTTCTAAAAAATTGCTGCAAACATCAGAGTGCATGTGATAAACACTAAATTAATCTTCAGTAGAAGAGTCCAGTTTCTTCTTTTAGATTCAAAGACAACGATATATGAAACTCTGAAAAACTTGTTCCTTACCTTTAGTTTTTCTGCATCAGCCCTAACTTTCAGAAGCTCTGTAATAGCATCCACAAAGCCCTGATGGTGAAAATTGCACATCTTTTCTATCTCCCTGTCATGGTTACGTATGCAGGCATCAAGTTTTTCCATAAACTTCTGATGTGCATTTGGTTGGTCATCATATACAGACCTATTAAATAAAAATAAGAAATAAAAGTTTATTTTTTTCCCCAGTTGAAAATAGTATGTATACAACGATCTTTATTGAAACCGATCTCTCTTAACAAGAAAATAAAAGCAAGCAAGCTTGATGTCAGTGCCATCTTTTGGTGGATCCACTCCATCAAAATCAGCATTAAAAAAAAAAAGGGCACAAAACTGAGAACTGATGGCGCAAAACCCAGCCCTTATGGCATTAATCCAGGTGCTTAACCAGTTACATCATGGTTGACCTGAGCCTCACTGGTCTGTTATTTATGCCCTAATGCTCAAATTTGGGTACAAAAGAATCAGTTTCTCCAACCACCTCAAATAGCACGGATCGCTTTTCCATCAAATTCCACTCTTTGCTAAATATAAAGAAGTGCAAACATACAAATTTGCTTTCCTGGTATTCCTAACAGCAGAGTTATCCAAGTAAATCAGGGTCGGATGACTCCAGCCGGAATGACCGGAGCATTGTGTGGCAGCAGCTGGACCCCTGGCAAAGGCAATCCCCAAGGCTCTGTCCCTGCCCGCCCATGCCCAACAGCTCCCGGGGCAAAAACATGACATGCACATACTTAAGGCTGCCTCCTCCATGGCACCTAGCTGTCAGGAAGGGCTAGAATCAGGTCTTCTGGCTTATTTTACTAATTCTTGATTAGGTCACTTAGAAAACTCCAACAGCAAACGTGACTTGGGAGAAATTACTGGTGTAGTTTGTTAAGTACCATCAGAAACAGAAATTTGCATGGAGAAATGCTCAAGCATGAGAAGGAGCAAAGGAGGCACAGGGCAATTTAAAGCTTTAGACTTTGGCAGAGTAAGCAAGAGAGGAGGTTTTACACAGACCTGTACCAAAACCAAAGGTATGGAGTCTCCCAACAAAGGCAAGGCACAGACAGTTCCAAAAATTGATTAATAATTTGATACAGCAACAATAGCAAATACTGGTAGTTTTGAAGTAGCTTTTCACATACAATGAGAGCAGCAATACAAGTATGATTTAATCATACATATGCAAACGCATTTGTACTGCAAACTGCAAATGTTAAAAAAAAAGTGATCAAAAATCTTTAACTTGCTTTTTTAGCTTCTAATTTCCTTTCCCAATTATAAAGTTTTCTCTAGATATTTATAAGGAGAAGCTGATTTAGAAAAAAAAAAATTAAAAAATGTTAACATGAGGAAAAGAAAAGGCTGAAATTCCAAGCATTTTAGTGTTACTTGCAGAAGTACAGTCTTAAGTTCAAGATCCAGGCAAGCATGAGTCAAAGCCTCTAAAACTCTTTGAGTAGCAAGAAAGTATTTCCCTCCCAGTCTTCTTGGAGAAGTGTTATTTCCCATATTCTTCAAGATTCACTTTTCTAACCAGACATCTGGGCTTTGCTGAGATCTGAGCTCATCAGCAGCACAACAAACCTGAGTGTCTGACAGGAATGTGACCTTTCAATGAAGAAAAGGATGCAGGAAAGACTCTTGTAACAAGATTATACTTTTTGAGTTTCTTTTGACCTCATACAATATATTCAGAGAACTAACTGAACATAAGTGACAGAAGAAAGGCAATATGGTCTCCTACAGGTTAAAGGAAGAAAGCCAATTCCTTATATTCTGCTTGTTATAGGTACTTTTTCAGGAGAAAAATCTATTGAATAAAATTTTCCAAGAATAGCCCCTTTTGCTTATGACAGGAAAATAAGGCTACGGTATTGAAAGCAGGCTCTTTCCTCCAACGTGCACCAGGGGAAAAATAAGACTGTTGACCCATAAAGTGGTTCACCCCTCACCATTTCTACTGCCACAGTTTGAAATGATGGCTGGAAGGAGCAAATGCGTGCCCATAAGTGACTCCTCCTGAGGCTCCTGTCAGACTGCCTGAAAGGGCTCCCTCAAGACTGCCCAGGATGACTGAGCTTTAAAAGGCTGTGGGGGATGGTCAGAAGTGATCTGCATCATCAGGGGGAAATACCCACATGCAGAACCCAGTGCTGGCTGGAGGGAGAAGCAGCATCCTGGCCTGGGGAGAAAGAAAGGTGCAAGACACAGTGGGCATTGAGTGAGGCCTCATGAGGCAGCCTGATGTTCTGCATGAGAAGATACAGGGGCAAGCATGTGGATCACAGCACTGTCACCTGCAAAGAAATGGGGAAGAGACGAGAAAAAGGTTCAATGACTGATGTGGTAGCATCAGTCCAAAATACACATGACAGTTATGTGAGTGCTGTTCCACTAAGAATAGGGTCAGAGATGCTGGAAGCTACAGGGTGGACACAGAGGGGTATCCAACTGTCTTCAGAGATCTTAAACAAGAAAAAAAGATTAGGAGGACCAGATGCATCAAAGTGCCTTCACAGATATCAGGCAAGTATGAGCCTCCTCAAATTGGGCTGGGCTCACCACCTATACTGCACTGCATGCTAAAGAAAAACAAAACAAACAAACTCAAAAAAAAAAAACAAACCAAACCAACCAAACAAAAAACGCAACAAATCCAACCAACCAAAAAAAAAAAACAAAAAAACAAAACAACAACAACAACAAAAAAAACCAAACAAAAAAAAAACCTAAACAAACAACCACATGCACAAAAAAAACCAACCAAAAAACTCCCCGAAAACATATACAGAAAGAAAAGTTCAATTTATTACTGCTTTCTTCAGCCTTTTTGTTTAAGGGTAGAAGAAGCTTCCAGGTTTAGGTTTCCTTCCAGTGTTCTCAAAGAGAAGTGAGAAAGGAGCATCATTATCACAAAGACAGGGGACTTCTATCACCATGCATCCAAACTGTACATTCTGTCATGTAAGCATAAATGAAAACAGCAGTAAAACTCAGTAAAGAAAATGTAACTAAAATGAGAATGAGACTGCAAAAAGATGGTACAAGAGGAACTCCATACTTGCATTTGTACCACCAAACTTTCTTTTATGGTAGCAATGCACTGTGTTTCTGGACATAGTTATTGCCTGATGATTTGGGGTATCCAATAGCTGCCTTGATAACTTTTTATCCATTTCACATCTGTGCCAACACTTTCAGACAGGCTCCTAAAATACTGACAAAAGGAAATCCTTTGCAATTAGAAGATCTCTCTTTAAAATGTTATTAAAAAATCCAGAAAACACAGACAGAAGTTCTGGAAGTACATAAAATGTAGCATAAATAATACAGTTTTCACTGTTATAAAAAATCTGTATTGATTATGCTTTCCTCAATATTAAGGCCACTTATGCTTAAATTTAATTATAATAAAGTACTGGGTTTTAATCTCATGGGTATTATCACAATACTTAATTGAAAATAATACAGGGAATAAATGTTCAAAATAAGGAGGAAGAAAACAATATGGTGTACCTCCAAATACCTTAATTACAAGATTACCTACCTTCTTAAAATAATAGTTACTATTTTGTGTCGTACATTGTACCTTTTTCTGCAAGGACACTAATAAAATGAGGGATTAAAACCCGTATTTTGACAGACCTCCCTAAGATGCACTAGTACAAACTCCATGTTAATTACATACGCAAACAGCTCCATCTTGTGGGGACAACAACTCAACGCTCGTCAGCGCACGAGTGAAAAAACCCCTGAGACAGAACTGCCTGCCTTTACAGAAATAAATAGTCGGAGTATTTAAAAGAAATTCACACTTTGTATCACAACTTTCTCACCTAGGTGAGAAGAAGATGAATAAACAGGTTATTGACTCCCTTGGGATACTGTCCTCTGAGGACACTTCACACATGCAGTTTCAGGGGCTTCAGAACGTCTGGCCTAAAACACCAGCCTTTTTGAAAATGTAAGTGTACCCTGGAGAGCCAGGCCATCTTTGGTCATGGATAGAAATTAGGCTTTTTCTCAAATCTGCAAGCACAACTGAGACAATACACACCTGATTTACCCATTAGGGAACATCACACATCATAGTTTGTTTCTGATACTGAAGCTCATTTTCCATGCATACACTTATTTCAAAGATTACTTACACTTATCTAAATAAAGTAATTGCTACCTCTTAATGATTACCTGGAAGTGTACATTTCAACAGATAATGATTATTATCTCTATCAAGAGATGCTGATAACAATTCTCCACTTTTGAGAGCTAAATCATCAGGCAGACAACTCACCAATACTGCAGTATCTTGGAGAGACATGAAATCCTAAAAGCATCCTAGAGATAATTCTTTAAAATTACAAGACAAAATTAACTGAATTTACAACACACAGAGTTCTTCAGTTTGCTGGAAAGCAAGTGAGGAAGTACTAATCCTTCTAGCTCCATTTCTTCAGAAGATGACAATTACATGCAATTATGTCTACCCTAAAAATCTCTCTCTCACTGTAAATTGCTTCACATCCAGCAGTAGGAAGTGTCATAAAAAGTGGCAAATGTGCCCAGGATACCAAAGGAATTTTTATGTGTTCACAGTTCTTTCAGTTTTTGTTTACATTTATACACCTCTGAATGAAGAGCCCCAAGGATCCTCATGGGCTTTATGGGCCCCTGACGTGGATGCTGATGGTCTAAAATACAACACAAATTTGAACTATATCAAACTGAAAGACATTATCAGTTTTCATTAAAACTGCTTTCAACCTCTGATCTGTACAACTATAGGAACTCACAGACTACTAGTGGTTGATTCATACCATGAAACTTTGACAAGAAAGTTTCTTTTCTTGGTATGAGTCTTCAGACTGGATAAAAAAGGAGGAAAATCACTAATGTTGGAGACAGATGTTTATATTTGAATTTGGCACCCAAAAAACACAAACCAACACAATGTTATCACTTTCATTTTCAATCTGGAATGAGAGAATATTAACTTGAGTGACTACTTAGCCACCAGTACAGCAAATCAGTGATAGGACAGGTACTGATTTCTTTCCTAATTGACAGGGCAATCAGGGAACCCATAAAGAGCATAAAGAGAGCTGAACAACCTTACTGGTAATGTGTAGCAGGTCATCTGTCTATATTCCCAGAACTCTAAACCAAGACACCTTTTTTCTGACTCATTCCAACAACTGGATGAGTCACATTAATGCCAGCCTAGGTAAAAAGAAGATAGAGCAGAAAGTACTTGAAAAAAGGAAAAAATATAAACTAGGAGCAGTCAGGGACTAATCTAAAGGAGAAAAATGTCTGAGTTCACCGGATCCATTTTATTACAATAGGGATATTTTTAGCTTGATCTTTCTTACCAGGTAGGCTGAAGGGAGAACGACAAGCATAAACAGATTTGAATTCAGGTCTCAATAAATAGTTATGGAGGATTTTCAGATATGTAACCATTTTCCAATTGAAAATATTAAGTTTACTTTATACCATAAAAAATTTCCCTAAAACTATTACTTTCAAAACTGAAACACAATATGAAAAGCGTGTATTTAATAGGTCTTACTGATGATTTTTCGTGTTTAGTTGCAAAAATATACTGAAGCACCAGAGGGCACCATCCTATACACAAAAATACCAACGGTTAAGTAACCAAAAAAGCTTATCTCCAGAGAACTAAAATTCGGCCAAAAATTGTAACACTTAACATGCCAAGAATTTCACACAACCCTTAAAAAAAAAAATTCAAAATAAATTATCCTGAAATCATCTGATCTATTCCATAGTGACAACTCCATACATGCACATTATGACTCTAAGTGAGCATCATAAATGTAACAAATGGTTACAGTCTCACTTCAAAAATATGTTTCTGCTATCATTTCTTACAAATATTTCTGTGCATGCAATCAGGATATATGTCCTTAAATGCCTGAGTGTAGGTGGGAGTAAAAGAGGATGAGGATTTCACCAAAAAGGAAGGAAACAAAAAGATAGAAGTGAAAAAAAAAATTATATAAGCCCAGAAATTAATTTAACACATTGACCAGACTACTGGAAGGGCAAACAGTGGAAGTGCATATAGACTCTTAAGTGCAAAAGCACAAGAACCTAAAATAATTTTTTTGAAGTTCAGCAAATACCCCAAATTTGCTTTTCCCCCTCCTCATCTCCAGTCTATCCCCACATCTATGGCCTCTAGACTAGAAAACTATAATAACCAGACCTAAGTACAACTTTTACTGTAATCTTTTTAACAGATTTCAAGAATAATCAGAATGGGAACTAAAGTAGTTTTGTCTCATATCTATAGCAATAGCTGCAACTTTTCAAATGAGAGAAGAACTGCCCAGGAACTCAGGCCAAAAAAATGAACTTCAAGAGTTTATTTTATTAAAAATAAAATCTCCATACTTTAATAAGACAATAGTAATTCAGAAGATAATATGAATTCATGGTTGGTGATAACTCACTTAAAAGTCATTACTAGAACAGTCTATTAGATAAAGAAAAAAGTAATATTTAACAAATACCATTGGAGTTTTAAGAAAATTCTTTTTTCTTGAAGGTTTTGGGATTGTTTTGTGTGTTCTTTTAAATGGGGAATGATTCAACTTTTAATTGCCATCCATATTCAGGAAAGACAAATCTGAGCTTATGAAGCATTATTGTAAACTTTTTGAGAGAACAATTCTCCTTCTAGTAATCATTTATAATAACAGGCTCAAGCAGCAGCAGAGACTTTTAAAACAGATCATCTATTTTAAAACAGCCAAAAAACATGTCAGAAAAAAAGATAAAAAACCAGCAATCTTTTTACAGGACTATGAAACTCCTTATAAATGACTTGCCACCTTCCACCATTTTCACACCTCCCCCAACCCATCCTGTTCTGTCCCATTTCTAGGATGAACTGCAGGTTTCCCCACCCCTGCCCATATTACTACAAAGTCTTTCATTTCCTGATTACACAAGACATATGAAGCAATTAAAAACTGTATGTACACATTCCTTTCAGGATACTGATAACCACTCAGCAAGTGCCCATCAGTTACAGCTCCATGAAGGCTGTGACAATGACAGGAATTACACGTATCTGCACAACAGTTGTACGAGTTTGACAAGAAATGTAAGTCTGACCATGCAACTTCTGACCTTCAACGGAAGCAAGAGAAAAAGATTCATTTGTAGAGCTTCAAATTAAGCACCATGGGGTGGGGAGGAAATTACTGATTATTCTGATCAATTAAATGAAGGCACAAAAAAAATCCCGCTAAACATGTACTTTTTATTCAACTTTTCAAAGTAATACTTTAAACTAAACACACACAAAAATAAACCAACTCTCAAATGACAAAACTGTGCTTATGGATAATAATGTTTTTATAATTCATATCTTGCTACCAATGCCAATTTTGTCCTGATGCTAAAGCTGCTCTCAACTAGTCCCCATACACCATTTTAAGAACTGACCCTCTAGATGCTCTCCCTATTTCTCCTTTCATTGAAAAAGAAATCCCAAAAATGAAACAGCAACACAAAGCTATACTAAATAAAATATTAAAATAAAGTAGTATTTATAGTTCAAATTTGCATGATGAATTTAGTGGGATCATTGCAAGCACAAAACACTGACAATGCAAATTAAGATTCTGCCCTTAAAACAGCCCTGTCACACTGTGACTATAACCATGGCATCCCTAACCATGATACTGTATCACATACTCCATTTGAGCTGCAATTTCACAGGAAACACTGCAGAAACTTCCTTTGTCCTACAACATACAAAGATATTTTCTGTTTACACAAGCTGCAAACTTTGTAGAGATTTTTCCATGGAGTAATTTCATATAGGTGGCTGCATACACCCTGAAAAGCTTTATAAAATAATGTCCAGGTGTTTCCTGTAATTCAATTGCAGTTATGGTAATAAGCACATTTCTTAAAACCTGAGTAGCCTTTCAATGCCAGATGCTACCTGTGTTCCAGTTCTGCCATTCTTACTCATAATTACATCTCACCACTCTATTTAAAAGCTCACATCACATGCCAGAACAACACAGAACACAGCTATGGTCTATTCAGAGAAAAGATTTTATTAATCTTAGTTTAGCTGTTTTGCTTTGCTTGCCTGGTTTTCCTGGATGTGCAATTTCTGTGAATTGTTCTCACTAATAGTATCCTGTTTCTATGAGCAGGAAAGGGCCGAGTACAGTTTGTTAGTTAACATTACTTCCTATAAGCAGGCTCCTTATTCTGTAGTAGCAGCACTAAAGCAGTCATTGTCCATGCTGGATAAGCTATGGATCACACTCATGGCTGTTAATGGACATCCTCTGCAGCCAAACATGAACTGATAATCAGTACACCCAGATTTGCAATAGACTTCCTCCTTCCTGTTTTTACGCTGCTGACCAAGGAGATGCCTCTTCCTGCTCAGCCTTTGTGCGTTACTGATGTATGAAGCAAGAAACTGAAAAACAAGTGCTACGCTGCCACTTTTTTTCCTAATTTTGTGTTGTAACAGTAGATAAAAAGGCAGCAAAGGAAATGGCAGCTTTGCTGGCTTTGGTACTGGCTATCGCCACGGAATGAAGTGCCAAGTTTGGCCATCTGTTTCATGTACCTAAATGGAGACAAGTGGATGTAGTTGGAACCTACACTGTGTCATAGAATATGAAGTAAGAAACTGAAGTCTATATAGCAATATTTTTAGCTTCCCTTAATATCTCCAGAGACTGTATATTACATAAATTTTTATATTTTAGGAGCAACGGATTCATCTGTAAACCAAATTGTGAACTTCTAAGTTTTTTTAAAAATTTGATGAGGTTTCTATTACACACGCACTAGAAACAATCAGGCAGCTATTATAACCTCTAGCTAATATGTCAACTTTATCTAGAGCACTTGAGACATAATCTTCAAGATAAATACACACAATTGCTTTGGAAGAAAATAAATTTCATATTTCAACAATCTCATATGTCTCTTCACAAAACATATGAAATAGAACAGAATATTTAATGTCAGGAATGTGTAAGTTACTTATTTCCATAGGCTTTAGCAACACTACACTGATGTAAATACATCATTTCAGAAATTTAAGAAGTTCCAGATCAAGGAAAATACTCAGTAATTAAAAAGTTTCAAGATGAATTAGATTAAGAATGTATTCTATTCAATACAGATCAAACCAGATAATTCCTTACTGTGTCACACTCTTCTGCAAGCATATAACCAGAGCATGTATTTTACAACAATTTTATATTATTTATTTTTGTTAACTCTATGAGCTCATATAACCTATACATAGAAAATCATCATGTATTTAATTCATTTAAAACAACAGCCTGTGCTGTATATTCTTTGCATATCTCCCAGGATCACTGAAGAAAATAAAACACGACTTCTAAAAAAAGTCTGTTTTCAATTCAGAAGCTGAACTGAAACTCAGTGTTTCTCTCAGTTAGGAAGCCATTAAGAGTGTTGATGCAACTGACTAACTCCAGTTCTCTACCTGCTTGATAAACAAACTATGAAAATCTGTTCATTTCTTTACAGCTTCCTAAGTTTATGAAACACATCAGAACAAATATACAGTATAAAATAGTAACTACTATGTTTCTTTTATGGTGAAATTAACTGGAAAAAAAAGAAAAAAATCTTTCAAGAAAATATTGCTTCCATGAACAAAATGGGGTAAAAAAAATCCTTCACTCTATGCCTAAGGAAGTGTGCAAACTGTGAAAGTCCCAAAACCTGATAGTTTAAACACTTCCTTTTGAAGCTGAAATGTCTCAAAAGTATCCCCCAGGTACATATATGACAGTATATGCTTTATTAATTTTGTATTACTCTGATTCACAGGAGAATTGCAAGTTACACTCACTGCAATTTTGCAAGCAAATTACTTTCCCTGAGACACAGTGAAAATCCCACTCGTAGTATTAGAACTGAACATTTTTCTCATGCTATATTTAAAAAAAAAAAATAATTCCCCAGCGTCTTTTAGGTCTTCTCTGTCCAATCCCATGTATTTCCATCTAGGCTGATGCACCCTAAAAGCTGTTTCCTTCCTTCTTAATACCCCCGTCAGTGATTAAGTTCCCTACTAGTTTGCTATTACTGGCAAAGGTTGAGGCACGGGAAGGGCTTCAGCCAGGCTCCAGGAGAGATCATTAACTCCTTCCTGCACAGGACCCAGTTTGTCAGCAGTACAGATAGTTCTGTAGTAGACATGTACAAGACGAGGAAGAGATGCTTTGTTGAAAATACTTCATCAAGCTGAACCTCAAATTGAAGTGTTATTGTTATACCAAGCTCTGGGGTGACAGGGATTAGGTTTGGGTATTTCAACTATCACCAGAAAATAGCCAGACAGACTAGCCACAGCTAGATTTTACAACTAGTCACAGCAAGCCCTTCAACAAGATAAAATCTCATGTGATTACTTGATGCTGATGCAAAGCTAGGTCTGTATTTTTGAATGAGTTAGTATTTAATAGTTCACTACAACCCATAAAAATAGTTTTCTATTTGCAAATCCTTTTCTGGCATTATCTTAAAAGCATTATTTAAGACATATTAATCCTCTTCAGTTTGAATGAGCTAATTTTAGTAGTATAACTCATAAAATGCAACACGACAAAACTTGCAAATACACCAGCACTCAAGTCAAAGCCAGGCATATTTAACTGAATTATGCTAAGGCTCCTCAGGAGATATCTGTATTGAGGAAATTGCAATGTCTCAGAGCAATGGTTCAGGCACACACAAAGCAAGCTAGAGCACAGGCTATGCTGTTGGCTTTCCAAAAAGAATCCACAAGGAAATAAGCACCTGTGTGACTGGCATTTGTGAAGGATGTAAAATTATGCATTTCCTATGCACATGGCAGGTCCAAAATCTGGGTCACCAGACACTGAATAAAATCAGCTTGAGAAACAAGTCAATGAAGAGATAACAGGAATAAGAACTGGCTCTTCTGAATTTAACTGATATAAGAGTGCACAAGCATAAACTGTTCATATGAAGAGAAGGCTGAATTTAAATGTGACAATGACACAAACCGCATGAAACATCTATTAAGTACACTATTCTGATGATGATGTATCAGACAATTCCCCTATTTTAAAAGCTTTAGTGTATTTTGAAACTTGTTTCCTAAACACTGGGACAATTTCAAGCTCTTTGGTAATGCTTGTGAAATTGGAGAGAGCTATTTAAGAACAATTCACACAGGTTACTGGCTAGGTTAAAGCTTCACTTGGCAGTTGCCCATTTGGAAATCACTGAAAGAATTGAGTCAGAAACTGACGCATGAACAGTTAAAAGATCAAGATAACCTGATTTGCAGACACATATTTCATGACAAACTTAATCAGCATTGAACCTAAAGATTTTTTCACAACAAAAAAAAATGCAGTGCAGATATGATTACCTGCAAATAGTTTCAGGCTTTATAAAAACTTGAGAAGTAATATGTTGAAACTTGCAGCAATACAAGTGATTCCTTCTAAAACTTGAGAAGTAATATGTTGAAACTTGCAGCAATACAAGTGATTGCTTCTAAAATACTTTTGCTACCAATGGTGAATCTGACCAGGCTACAGAAAAATCAGAACTGCAGTTCTGCTGCTGAATGCCAGATTAATCAGTCTACAGCACACACTCTTTGTATGCCCTTTTGACTCTATATAATGGACTAGCAATAAAAAAAAATGCTCCTTCATAGCAGTATACATCACATAGACAGTTGCTTTATTTGACTGTTGTGTTTCAACTTAAATACTTGGAATACCATCAAATCCTCCACCAAGTAAGATCTGCAACTGACATTACAAGCAATCCTCTATTTTTTTAGGAACACGGGTTCACAGCGAGCAGGCCATTCTCCTTACTCCACAACAACACAGTTACAAAACAGAAGTTAGCTATTATAATAAATTGATATATAAACATACGTGCTAGGTAGAGTTAATTTTCTTCACAGTGGCTGGTTTGGGGCTGTGTTTTGGATTTGTGCTGAGCACAGGGCTGATAATACAGAGATGTTGTTGCCATTGCTGAGCAGGGCTCACACAGAGCCAAGGCCTTTTCGTGCTGCCACGCTGGCAGGGGAGGCTGG
>VXBB01011447.1:280281-309795 GCA_013399915.1 Illadopsis cleaveri
AAAAAAAAGAAAAAAAAAGCTGTTACTAATTTATTACCTGCATAGGAAAAAAAGGATAAACAAATGTTGAGAGCAGTGCTACTGTCACGTCGTTTTCATGATGATGGCAAAGAAAACACTTAGCACAACTGCTATGGATTACTTTAATTGGAGGCAGTTATTTCAAACATGAGGCTGGAGTCTAGATCTTTAAGTTTAAATAACTTTTTAGAAGTTGAGTTCAATATCATTAGAAAAAATCAATATATTTTATTTTTTAAAATATTTCAAGGGTTTTAATCAAAATTTGGCTCCTAATCTCAGCACTACTTCTGACAAAATTGGTGAATCCAGACACTCATGGTGCAGTCAACAGTTAAACACAGGAAAACAGAGATTACTCATTTTCAAGCAGAGTGATAGTATGTTCTCTTCTCTGTGCCCAGTGGGAACACTGAGGAGAGGAGTTCACATCAGTAAAGAACACTAAAGGCTGCAGTGAGTTAAGGCTATGTACGAATTTGCAATGAGTTTCCCTGAACAAGCTGCTTTAATCACCAGTTTGTTTTTGAACCAAAATTAAGCAATTGCTCTGTTAGCATTACTATGCAATACGTTTCCTGCTTTCATGTTCTACATGAGGTAGTGAGTAATTTTTACACTTTTCACCAGAAATGGGAGCCTGTGATTGACCCATTCAGCCACTGGATGTCACACAAACGCAGATGAAAGGACGGATACTGCAACTACTCAATCTAATCTTAACAATCACCAGATTCAGAATTAATTTAACAATTATGAGGTGACACTGTGAAAGTAAACTGCAAATATTATAACAAGCTTAAGCTTATTCGTGTGATAGAAGAAAGTACGTCTGCTGCCACTGTGGAAGAGCAGAGGCAGGGCAGGTACATCAGAGATGCCTTAAACATCTACACCCAACCATCACATACTGTGGCTAGCCATAAAAATAGAATGCAGTGATGGAAGCATGAAGATTTATACAATATGCTTTTATGAATATATTTGTGTGATTTTAAATGTGGTTGATTGAGAGGATTTGGGTAAAATTTCTTCTTCCTCCTTTCCCAAAAATTTCAACAGTAGCTTGCTTTAGGAAATCAACTAACCATAATAAACAGGACTCTGAATCTGTTGTGCATATGTTCTTGTTGGTATCACAGCTGCCTGGAAATAAATATGTTTAATAACAAAGCAAAACAATGTAGAAAGAAGCAAACAAATACAAAGGTGACTGACCAAGAAATAGGCAGATGTTGCAGTCCCCTCAGTTGTGGCAGTGGGTGTTGAAGTACCTTGATTCTCCGGAGAGGATCAGACCAAATTGCACCAGGCCCGGCTGCTCAGCTCTCCAGTATTTTACACTCCCACTGAACCTGTGTAAGACCATGACATGCAGAGGAGGACCCAAGGTGCAGTGGTGGTTCTGATTCTGACCTCAGATCCATGGGCAGGAGTACATTAACACCTGTCAAAAGCCCTTTTGCTACAGGTGCCCCTGCTTCTGCCTCTGCTGTCTGTTCAACCTGTGCTCTCCCCTTCCCCACTTCTGTCATCTGCTCCTCCCCACCATAATTACAGTGCTGATTAGATGTGCCCAACATCTACAACTGTCAGTAATACAGGAGCTTCTCCTTTTTCCAGCTGAGCTCAGGGCCACTCTCAAAAGGCTTTAGGGAACTTCCTTGTTCAAGGAAATAAATTATTTTTGTAAAAAGACAAAGGGACAAATTCAGTGTAAGCACTTGACATCTCCTTCTGGCAGAACAGCATATCTTTACTTCACAGCTATACATAACATACTTGGAGGCTGCAACTAAATAGTTTGTCAGCAAAGACAATGCTAAGTAATTCTTTTTTTTTATTTTTATTTGATGGTACTCTCCATGCAGAAAAGGATGGTAGACGTTATCATTTCTGAGCTATCATGCTTGTACTAGTTCATATTTAACCAGGTCAATAAGTCTGAGATGCTATTAATCTTCTAGATGTCCCTGGCAGAAAATGAGAAGATATTTTCTATGCTGGTTAAACTCACACTATTTCTGTGAAGGAAATATTTCATTATCTGGACAGGCAGAAACCTCAGGCCCTGGAAGTTATATAGAGACTGTTGCCATCTTTCCAATCATCCTGAGATTTTCCTTTGAAAAAATGATCCAAAGCACCTATTTCTTGCTGAAGGTGTAAAAATGGTTTACAGCTCAGAAGAGAGCAAGGGGGAAATTGAGACAAATTATCAACAATATTGTGAAACAGGATGCAGAGTCTTATCTAAAGCAAAACCACTTTCACCACGTCCTTTCTCCCCTTCCTCCCCTAATCCCTACTCTTCCCCAACACTAATGGGATACCAGAGGGCCAGGAACTGCTGGTTCAAATCTTGCCTGCCTGTGTTGATGCTTTAAAAATACGTTTTACCCACATGACCATTACAAAAATTGTAATGTGCTGTTGAATAGGGTCCTTACTGGGTATGCAATTCCAGTGTAGATTACTTCCTTTTTTTAAAATTGCCAATGCACGATTAGCAGCTTTGAGTCTGTTAAATTTTCTTTCCCAGTTGGATTGCAATCCGTTTTGAATGAATCATGGGAAAGAGAGAAGGAGGAAAATGTCCACCCTCATGGAATTGCTATAGATAATTTTCACATGCAATGCCATCCATAACAAATTACTTCATTGGTCATTGCCCAGATATCTCCTCTTTACATCCCTCCACAAGGACAACAATGCCATTAGTCATTTTTCTGGCATCTCCTGCTCTGCTACCGCCTTCTTTCCTGGGCTCATCCCCAAACTGGACCCTTGCAAACCAGCTCATTCTCCCTAGAAACTGAACTGACTGCTCCTGTTCCCCTTGTGCCTGTTTTTCTGACAGCCAGACCCATTCCTGCCTCTCAGACGAAGCATGTTAGCAACCACCCTATCAAATGATTCTTGGGGAAAGCAGGCAGATAAGGAGATGATGGACTTGCCACTGCCATTTTTTGCCTTTTACCTTTTTGCTTAATACATAGCCAGTACATTAGGTATCACCAGGGAAATTACCTTTTTTTTAATTTCAGAGCATTTAAATGAATTATGTTTTCTGAATAATAGTCAAAAACATAAATACATTGGGGTTGGGTTTTTTTTAATTACACTAGATTGAAGAATTGGACACTGTATATCAGTCTTCACTAAAATACTGAATGAGCAATGTTTTATTTCACGTGGAGGTTTTTTATGCTAAATTGTCAGAACAGCACACATCTCTCACATTAGCAGGGCAGTGCATCACTAACTGCTTTTGACATTTCACTGGCGTCTTACAAGTGCCTAAAAATATCTGGAGAGATCCTCAGCTTGTGCTGATCTTATCTTTGTAAAAGTCAATAAAGGCATCAAAACTGTTGGTTGAACAGAGGCACTTCTGTCTGACTGCAGTGGGAAGGAGAAGAGAGTCACAGTCACTGTCACTGTTTATATGATGCTTGGTGCCATTGAAGAGCAAGTACTATTTCATTTTCATTGCAACATACAAACCATATTTTTTAGCATAACATTTGAATGATGCTACAAAGTAGCATCTTTATCAGTCTACACTGATGCATAAAAAAATTTCTCTCTGCTTGCCAATGCATTTAAGGAACAGGCATTGACTAAAACCCTGAGTCAAGGACATGCCATGGGAGCCTGAGGGCTTTGCTTCTTTATAGGCAGTGAGGAGCCCTATTACAGATATTGTTCTGGAGGACATTACTTTCCTTGAACAGGAGGGCTTTTTTTTTTTTCTCCACCCTTTTAAGAGAATCCAGTCTTAGATAGCCACAGCATTTAGATTTCTTATGTAACCCAGGAGAACTTTGCTGAGAAAACCTGTTCTAGTTTGGGGTAGGAAGGAGTCAGAAATTAAAATTACTTTTGAGATTAGGATGAGTGCATGATGGATATTTGACTGGTGATGGCCAAGTGATTCCAGCTTGATGAGTTGCCCTGTCAGCTGAACTACAGTCAGCGACAGACGTGGTGCCCACTCTGAGCCTATTCTCATTGCAAACTGAAATGCTTTAACTGAAACTACTACAAACAACCCACTCAGAAGTTTGATCATTTTTATCATGGCCTTTATTCTTTCAATACTTAAGGAAGAAAAAAACCCCAACCTTGTTTGAATATCAACTTGAATCACTTTAGCTAATAATTAATTAAACTAAATACCTCCATAGGCATTTGCAGTCTCTCAGGTTCTTATTTCAGTTTAGTTAGAACTCCGCCTAATTGATTTAAGTGAAATAACTCTGCCTTTGAAAGGAATATTATCAGATAGGTTTTTGCACCAGTTCTGTCCAGGTCAGGCTTATGCTTCTTCTACATTCTCCACTCATGCTTCCCTGAAGTTTGTAAGAGGAAACAGTTAACATTAGGTTACCACTGTGTGATGGTTGGTATTTAATTGTCCTTGTAGTCAGACCTGGCTAGAGGAAGTCTTCAGTATTCATTTTGCTGGAGAGCCCATGCCTATTCAGTAGTGTTAACAGCAATCAGGAAATTTAAAGAAAGTACCTTGACTATCTGCTGCTTAGATAGCTGGATGTTATTACTATGAAAGAAAAAGAAAAAACAACGAAGCAAACAACATTACCAAATAATACTATACTTCAAGAGAAAATCTCTTTTCCAGTAAATGAGTACAAGAATCATTATTTAAAGTATTACACCACACTAGCTGCTTTTTTGTAGTATTTCCTAGCTATATTCAATTAACATGGCACGTTAGACCTTGTAACTCAACACTATTAACTTTGAAAGGAACCGCTTGTTTTTTGAGAACATTCCAGGCCACAAACACTTTTTCCAGTGAAAACTGAACAATTACAATAAGATTCTGTTTTGGTATGAAAATAGGAAATGATGCTAAACAAAAGGGAATGTTTATTTAGAAATTCCAAGGCCATTAATTTATATTAAGAAACTGTTGGTGCTCAGAGACTATAATCAAAAGGTAATGTGAATCATTGATCACAAAAGGACTTTATAGATAAGGAGCAAGTGCAGTGCTGGGTGATTGTATTATATATTAACAACTTTCATGAGCAGCTTTTGCTGATTCATTTGGCAGGAAGTGAGCTGCCAAGAGAGATTTCTAGGGGAGGAACAATCAACAATATTTTCATATAAAATAACCTCCAGTTACTGTATTGTTCTCACAACATTTGATAATGAATGTTTTCCTGTTCAAGAAAAAAAATGCATAAATCACAAAAACAAAGGCAAATCTGGTTTAGTGTTACACTGCTATAAATATACACACAGGCAAAGCAAGGGCAGGGTCTGATCAATTAAAAAAATTGGGAAAATGGTAAGTACTCCTTGTGAAATTGCTGCACAGTTTGGAATTTAAGATATGGTAAATGCTATTCTTTTTGGAGGGAAAAAAACTCACACCTTTATCTTTCTTCTTGGTTCAGAAGCTCGCTGGCCATGGCACGCCTGAGATTTTACCCAAAAAGCAATACTTGGTTTCCATTCAGGAGAGCAGGACCTCCACAAACACCAGTACTGAGCCACACTGCAGGGTGACACCGTGCTGGGAGGCTGCTACAAATGGTAGGAGAGCTCCATGCTTTAAACATTGAAACCGAGTCACTGCAGGCAGAGCCAACACAGCAGCACACCCACAGCCACATGAATGTCACCAGACCAGCACCCCATGGCACGGGGACAGCCTGTGCCCTGAGCAGCACAGCCAGCCAAGGAGGGGGGCCCCACTGCCCCACCACTGAGGAGAGCTGAGGGCCTGTGTTAGAGCAAGTGCACCAGGGATAGTCCACAGTGAGGGGACACCCTGTGTCTGTGTGTCCTCTGCCATCCGGCCCGCAATGCCAGCAGGCATCATTCAGCTTTCTTCAACACTTTCATTGCTACCACTGGTACAAATAGAGGGGAAAAAAAAATAAAAATGCCTTCCACTAATCTTAGTTATAACTTGATGTGTGATGGCAATGCCCAAATGCAGTGAATTTGGGAACTCATGGTGGAGGAAAGAACAGGAGAGAAAGCATGAACAAAGGAGCTTCTGAGAGGAAAAGATGCTGCAGTATACCTTATAGACACTTCTATAAGTTCTGAACCTGGTTGGTTCTACTCTAGCTGGGTGCTGGTTAGATGTTATTCACAACCAGTTGTGTGGTTCTTTAACACAAACTTTCCTATTGTAAAATTTTCTACAGTACTTGTCCTTAAATGCATGGTAACTAATCAGAGGCAGATTTAGGAAGCAATCTATTACAATGACTAAGAAAAGTTTAAAAGAATTTAAGAGGGAAAAAACCAGAAGCCAAATATATTGGCAGTTGTGGATTTTCATTCAGCACAGACCTGGCAGAGCTCTGGTTCTTTATCTTCATTTTTTTTTTTTTCATTATGAAACATGTAGCTGTTCTCTGATTCAGGAAATACTAATTAGGCAACCATGGAAAGGAAAGGCAACTCTTGCTAAGGAAAAGTGCTGTGTAATAATAAGCTGTAATGAAATTTCACTAATTCTACCACAAATGATCACCAGAGAAAATACTGATTATCAAAAACGTGTCAGTCAAACATATAAAAAATGTCCTAAAGCAAGGATCTAGAGGGTTTTTTAAATTAGAATATCTTGAAATGTTGTGTTCAGTAAGCAAAATCTATTAGCATGACTGGAGTCTGAAATCAAGATAGAGTTTGTATACAGTTAATGTAAATTCAGACTTCAGAAAATGGTTTAAAATATCACACATTGATGCCAAATGAATACTCACACTCTCACTTCTGCTGGTTGATCTCATCCTGAGAACACAGATAACAATCCATTGTAAGATTTAGGCTGTCCTGATAATGTAGCTCATCTGAGTGACAACTCAACAAGAAACTATAGTCTGCTCATCAAGCACTGCAGGAAAGAGAAGATTAAATAATTAATCATGGCAAAACCCAGCTAGTGGGAATAGCAGAAATTCCTGACTTAAGAATCATTGTTAATAACATAAAATATTTGATGCTATTTGCATACTGAAACTTACCAAGACAATGAGGATACTATAAAACAAAATTACAAAATTGTAGAACAACAAATTGCATTCTACAATGTTAGCAGATTTTGGTAACTAAAAAAATTAAAGTCCCAATGATTATTTAAATTGTATTTCCTTCTTTGCATACAGCAATCTACCTGAGAGACTAAAATTTGAGGAAATATTATCTATTCAGTGAAATTAATTAATAACAAATTCTGATTTTTAACACATCCTATCTCAAAGGAGTCAGGAAAGACATTAAAGATATTTGGGTCATGTGAAGAATAAAACAAAAACATTTTTCACATCAGGCTTGACATTAGGAAGCAAGAGGGATGCACTGAAAAGTTTAGAAGAGATTAATTCCTCTTTTCATTATCCAGAGACGTACATTTATAAGACAAATTAATAAAAGGCACAGACAAGATGCAGTTCATGGAAAACAGGGTAATAATGAACCTTCAGCAGTAGAGGGAGGATTCAGATTTGCACTGCAAATTGGGATACTAATAATGCTGGAAAGCAAATAATTATCTGAGAAGAATTGCTAATGATAATTTAAAAGATTTTTTTTTTCTCTTCTCTTGTTTCTTACTACTGGATGAAACTGTCCTACAGTTAGATGGTCTTATTATCTATTTCAAAAATTGACAAGCTGGAATAAGGGGTGATTTAATATATTTATATGCTCATATATACACAACTTGTATTTTAGCCATTACCTGCCATCCTTCTCCCCCATCTCTTAGTGTAACATAAGCTTTACATTTACAGTTTCCTTTTCCTCTTAAAAGCAATGTATCATTTTCAGAGGTTATGAGCCCAACAGTGTAAATTTTGCAACTTGAAATGTAGCATACAGCGTTGTCTCCCATGTCTGCTTCAAAATGTTAGGGGAAATTTTGCCTGATAGAGACAAAAAGCAATTAAATCTTCAGTTTTATGGGGGTTTTTTTAATGCTTTGACTGCAAACTTTCAAAAGGCACAGAGGTATTTTCTTTGCCCAAGACAAGCAACTGACTGACTTGGAGCCCACCACAGACCACTGCCCAGGCACAATGGGAAGGGAAATCAGGCTTACCTCTGGATTTTCCTGTGCTTAAATCAGACACTTAATGATTTTGTTTTAATGTAGGGTTTGAGTTTGAATAGTACTTTAAGCACTGAACTGTCTCCTTAATGTTTGGAGGGGATTAAGTTCAGAGTTCATTGTGTTGTCTGTCATTTTAAAAAGATTAGATAGTTTAGTTCGGCTCCTACTGGCTATGTAAAAGTCTCTGTATTTATTGACTGTCTGGAGTCATTATCAAAGCTTCTAAAACCAATCGACACCTTGTAAACAAAAGTCCCATTATTTTAGTGATCCTGATAAGATTTACATGATACCCACATTTTTGTTATGATCGATTTAACTGTTAGAGATACTCATACTGTAACAGGTTATGTGTGATAAATGATTACCAATTCAATTAGCAAATTAGGCTTTACATTGGTTTAGAAAATACAAATGAATGTAACTCATCCTACTCTGTGTCTCATGTAACTTGTAGTTTTGGGTTTGGATCAGGAAAATTCTGAAAGGTTTCTAATATTCTTCCAGGAGAAAAAGATCGTTTTGAAGGGAGGAAATTATATTTTAAAATTTGGGATCATTCTGGCGACTATTAGTAAATTGAGAAACATTGTCATGTGGAAGAGTCTGATGTCAAAAAAGAGTAGATTTTCTTTCACGTAGTAAGAAAGGTGTGCACCATTAGACTACTACTATACAATTGTTAAATTGTATGAATTATTTATTTTTCATTTGGCTATACAAAAATCAGTTCAATTAGAGACTTCAGAGTCATTCTTAAGAAATGACTGAAGGGTTTTTGTTGGTTTGTAAAGGGGCAAAGATAAATTACAGGGCTGTCAATTAAACAATCACATTGTAAATGTCATTGGCAACCAGTCCCATTTCTGATTCCCCAGGACCTCCATTTTTAAGTCAGATGCTCCAAACACAGCAATGGATTGCAGTCTTTCTGAAAGAGAATGATGCATTTCACTGTATTTATTTATAGGATGGGTTATAAAATCATAAAGCATAACTGACAGACTAAGCAAGTTCCATTGGATTTTAAAAATTTGGCATGATTTTTACAATTGTCATGGCAATAGTTTTTTCACTATTCATGTAAGGAGGTAAGTTAAGGTACTCCAGGAGAGGTAAAAGTATTTTTTAGGCCTGATGATATGGTTGGATAAAAAAAGCCCCTGTTTCTCATTATCCAGCTTATGCTGTGCATATCATGGTAGGGGTCTCACACAAACCGATTTTACAGAAAGCCTTTTCCTATTGAACTTCAGCTTACGTTGTGCAACAAGTCATTTTTTTGTGGTGATCCATCTGCTGAACATTTGTTTGCTGACATTTGATAAATACTTGCCACTTCAGATGTTAATCAAATAGTGTTAATAAATCAAATCGGTTTGTTAAAACCTGGTATGTTGACAGTGCCAAGGTATCCTGTAATCTATGTCAAAAGGATCAATAGAAGCACATGAAAACATTACCACTGTGGGACAATATTGATTTTTGTCTTAGAAATACTTACTTAGCTCCTGAACTAAATCATTAAAATCAATGAAAAATCTTCCATTGACTTCACTGGGTGTTGGGTCAGGTATTTAGGCTGACAATTTTTGGTTCAGGTACTGTTTTTAAGTTTGCAGGTGTAGAGCAGAATGGGGGCCTGATTCTTAATGGCAAGTTCCAAGCATTTGGGTGATGCAAATTACAAGGAATAGCTCTGGGAACAGCTCCATTGCACAGTTTCTCAGGAAATAAAAATTTAGAAGGTTTGCATGATAGGCAAAAGTTTAATCTGACTCCATTATTAATACTTCAGTTTGTGTGACTTGGTTTTTCAAACTTAAATTATCTTTTCATCATTTTGAAACAAAATGCTTAAGTAATACACCTTCCCATTAGAATTATTTCTCAAAGAATTTATGGCCTTCAATGTAAAGGTCTGTGTAATGGGATTACAACCATAACAACTACACAATAGCATCATTAAGGGTACTTCAATTGCATTTACTTTCCCAGTGCTTGAATTTATTGCTATACTGTAAAGTCTCTATTCAGAAAAAAAAATATGTTTAGTTCCATTTACAGAGCTGACTTTGCCTGAGAGAGATTAGAAGTAAAATTATTTGAGATAGAATCAAAGAATTCCATCTTTTTAATTAGTCTGTTAAAGGCAGGAGCACCTAAAACAAATATTTAACTCTGTTGTTGAACACTACTGCCAAAGTCATGAAGAGGAAATTTATAGGGAGCTCTAAAGTCACTTGACAATTATTTCCTTGGGTTATGACTTCTCAAATTGCTGTTTATTGCCAATAGCACTACATTTCAACATAAATAGGATTCATGGGATTAGTGCACTATCCTGGTAAAGATGTTTAGTCTTCACTTTAAATGAAATATGGTAATTGAACTCCTTTCTTCTTGTGTAAGAAGTGCCTTTAAACAAGGCTGGCTGTTTTTATACACACTAATGAATCTCCAGCTAAAATACCTTTTTGGTCAGAAGCCAGGCTTGCCTTGTTACCTGATGTTCTCTGTAAATATAAAACATGAGGTGAAGAGGGGGAAGAGGAAGGGTAATGTTCTAATAAGAAAGAAGAATTAACCAATACTACTTAAAATACTTCCTCATCAAGGGGATTAAAAATGGGAGAGAAAAAATAAACTTTGGCCAATAAATAGCTAGTTCAAATCCAGCCAGTTAAGTGTTTTTAAAAAAAGTAATTTGAACATTCTTGTTTTGTTTTAATAAGGTTCATAAACTCCCCCCTCTCTTTTTTTTTTTTTTCCCTTTTTTCCTTTTTGGCAGATGGACTGAAGCCCTTAGCTTAGTTTAGCAGAGAGACAGAGGCAGGTTACTTCTCAGTTTTAGGATGACCCCTTGCAAGCACAGTTAAAGAAATCTCATCATTCACAATGGGATTTGCATTGTCAGAGCTGAAACAGTTCCAAAATGTCCAGAAAAATAAGGGACCCCATCTCCCTGCCTGCTACTCCAACATTTCTACTGGTTGCAAGATAGCAAGAATATTAAGAGCACTTTGAAGAGTTGAGTACATCACTGAGAGGCTTATTGTTGGGGCCTCTTATGGTCCCATGCCAGTGTCAGTCAACATCTTTGAGAGTCTCAGAACACCTTTTCCTGAGCCCTTTAATTCTTCCTTAGCTACAGGGGTCATTGCAGCACCATTTTCAGGACCAACATCCCTCACCTGGGCATCCCCAGCCCATGCTTTTCACCTAGGCAGGGATTCACTGGGGGGCTCTGGGGGCACAAGCAATTCAATCCACACATCCAATCTCCTGCTGTCCTGTATTGCCTCATTGCCAGCCAGGCAAGGGAGGGGATTGTCCTGCTCTGCTCTGAGCTGGGGTGGCCTCACCTTGAGTGCTGGGGGCAGTTCTGGGTGCCACAATATAAGAAAGCTATATTAGAGAGCACCCACAGGAGTGCAACAAAGATGGTGAAGGGTCTTGAGGGAAAGCTGTATGAGGAGTGACTTGAGTCACTTGTTCAGCCTGGAAGAGACTGAGGAGAGACCTCATTGCAGTCTACAATTTCCTGGTGAGGGGAGGAGGAGGGACAGACACTGATCTCTTCTCTCTGGTGGCTAGTGACAAGACCCAAGGGAATGGCCTGAAGTTGTGTCAGGGGAGGTTTAGGTTGGATCTTAGGAAAATATTCTTCACCTAAAAGGTGTTTGGGCACTGGAACGGGCTCCCTGGGGAAATGGTCACAGCACCAACCCTGACAGACTTCAAGAAGCATTTGGACAATGCTCTCAGGCACATGGTGTGAATTGGGGATGCACCTGCGCAGGGCCAGGAGTTGAACTTGATGATCTTGGTGGGTTCATTCCAATTCAGGATATTTTATGAATCTGTGATGATTCTGGCTGGTGTACTTGTATTTACCTTTTGGTAATGGTACTATACATCAGACCTAGTGAGATATTCCTCACAGCACTTGCTGGTTAATTTAGGAGTAAATCACTCATTGATTAGTGCCAAGAATTCAGAGTTAAGGATTGAGATGGCATTTATGCAGTTAACCGAGTCTGTGCACACACTCATCCATCAGTTGTTAAAGTGCTGAACACTCCCAATTTCTAGAGGTCCAGACAGGCTGTAAAAAAGGGAGTGTTTAGCAGAGTCCTGGTTTTTATAGGCTTAGAAGCATCGTACTCACAAACCGGAAGCAAAGAGATTTACACACACAGGACAACTCTCAAAAACCAAACCAACCTCCAAACTCAATTCCTCAAAACAGCTTTACAAGGTGTGAAGAATGTTTGTCACCCACAAAAACTCCTGCCTAGCATAAACCCCCACATTTTCACAAATCAGACTGTTCATAACCACACAGGCATAGGTCTTCTATAGACAGTTCACCAGATGTGAACTTACTCCAACAAGGACTACAGTCAAACTCCTAAAAATTGTGGAACTAACTTTGAACTTCTAATGTTAGTTTATATTCAATATTGAATCCAATCTTAGGACCTCACCCACTACTTCTGTAATGCAATGCAACTGTTCAGAAACATATGTGGCCTACACAACATATCCAATCATAACCCAAACCCGTTTGCTTAGGTTTTCAAAAGTCTTGTGTCAATTATACAATGACACAGCACCTCAGTAACCAATAATCATTTTTTTTTGGCAAACATTCATCTAAGAACCATAAATGTGCCAAGCACTGAAAGCTACATCATCTTACTCCAGCTTACTCAACTTCTGGGTTTTTTAGTGCTTCTAGAGCAGCTACCAACAAGTCCAGGTTCCAGGGTTTGCATCTACAACAAAAATACTTAGTTTTAGATGTCCAATTGGCTTCAAGTTCAAAGTACACTTTCATTCATTATTAAAACATACTTCAATGAAAATGCCTTTGACCTCAACTTCAGTCTTTTTATCTAAACTCACATGTGCATACAGATGTTCTAGCTTTTCAAAGACCACATAATATAAAGTGGACAGTACTATGAAAATTGAAAATAGAATAAGGCAGTAATTGTGTGATGGTAATATATTTATACAGGTACATAGCTAAGATTCAAAAGATAGCTTAGTCATTTTTTAATGATGAAGAAAAAATGACTCAGTGATTACTGTAGCACTTAATAAAGAGCTTAGTCATTTTCTTGAGAATAATTTTAAAAGTCTGTGTTCTTAAGCACAATGGAGAAATATGTAAACCATTACACAGCAATGTTATGATAAACTTTGATATTTGTCTTTTTTAACTGCTGAGGCAGCTGTGATTAAATTTTTTCTGGGAATCTAATTACTAGTAATGTGCTTTGTTGAGTAGATTGCTGCAATCAGTTTTGTTTGTATGGTTTGTATTTCTAACTAATGGCATATCCAGGATTAAATGTTTTAATTTTTGTATTTATTTAGCCCTTTCAAAAATTTGACTCATGAAATCTAGCAGGATGTATTCAAAGTGGTAACTCATGAAAAGAGGTAATGTGTTAATAATTTGTTATTCATACCTGTAATAAGTTACACCCTTGCCTCCTAGTATCTTTTGACTGAAGAAAGACCATCAAATTCGTTGTGCTCTTAATGTAATAGCTGAGGAGTCTTGTAGTGCTAAAAAATCCTTTTCAACACCTGGCTCTGTGCTACACTTATTCTATTAATTTTTGTAAGTACAAGTTCTAAAGAGCAAAACTTTCATTAAAACTGGCAGGTGAATTGATTCACCATTCCCCAAGATAACAAGCACATTCTTCAGATCATTAACTGGAGTCAAGGTTGATGAGAAGTTGTGACTACCCTTCAGACACTCATTTATGTTCCACCTTTCAAATGCACCATTCTCCTGTGCATCTGGGAGTACAGCTCTCCATGTGCAGAACACTCAGACTGGATCATCAGAAACTGAGTGTGTGAGATGACAAGTTATCTATAGAGCCAGGACCTCTAATCTTAGGGTCAGATCATCTCTTCCCTGCTTGAATTCAGAGCCAGACATGCAGCTTATAGATGCAATGCCCAGCAAGTCACACTGCTGAATACAAACATGAATATACTCGTTGCTCAAGATTTGCTAACTTTTAGATCTTAAAGAAAAAAAAATTTACAAATGTCTTACTGAAGACGTCATCAGTGAGACCCTATAAAAGCCCCACTGAAGATGGGCCGTGTAACACATCCCACTCCAGGTCACCTGGCCAGGAGTGACACTGCCACAACACACACACAGAGCTGCTTAGGACTGGGATAATATGTCTCCAGAAACAAATACAACAGCTTGTTCCCCAGCAGGTTGAAACAAGATAAAAATAATGATTTGGGAAACAAAAACTACTCCTATGTTTATTTAAATGTGACAGCATTTTGTTGTTGTTCTTAAAGAGCCTCTCTGTGCTCACAAACTGCTCTGATCCCCACAGCAGTGTGGAACCACAGATTAGCTACTGGGAATCACAGAATATTCTGAGTTGGAGGGGGCCCACAAGGATCATTGTGTCCAACTCTTTAGTGAATGGCCTGTACCTGGATTGAACCTGTGATCTTGGCATTATGAGCATCCTGCTCCAACCAGTTTACTGCTCCTTCGAGGGAAGGAGATGCCAGCTGTTTCACAGATGGGGGCCTGAAGCACAGACTGATGGTATTGAATACTGTATCCAATATCAAACTGCAAATGAGTGGCAAAGCAGAAAATGCAACCCAGATTTCCCAAGTCCTAGCCCAGGATTCTTATCACAAGTAGACCTATGCTTTGCAAAAGTGGGTGCCTCTGATTTATTTCTGGTACTTCGGGTTCTGTTGAGGCTGGAAATATTCCAGAAAAAGAAGGAAGTGGAGATAAGTATGAAAAGTGAAACAAATACACATGTAACCAAACTTCATTGGCAACCTTAAGCTTGGTTTGAACTTAGAAAGTTTTTTCCAGGACAAATTAATCTCTAAATAAAAGTCTATGACTTGTGATATGAATTTCCTTTTTAAAGCAGGTTAATAACTGTACCTAAAAATATGAAAGAGAAGAAAGCAATTTAGAAAGCCAAACATTCAAGGTTCAATATTAACTTACTGCTGAGCATAATCTTATGGAGCATTGTTGCCCAAAATGCTGGATCTGTTGCCCAGGGTAGAAATTTCCTGACCTCTCCATAAACTGGATCAAGGAATAAGAACAGCAGAAAATTTATTGGATACAACTACTTTTCTTTTGTTTGTCCCTTTCTTAGCTGGCTGTCTGCTGGGGCAGACAGCCACTGCTCCCGGTACACAAAAAGCAGCAGAATACTGGGGCACAAAGACTGAAAGGGGACTGTGCTTTGTCATATCATGTAGCTGCCACAAGTAGCTAATCTAACACCAAACTCCATCATGTGAGAAAATTTTGGTCCTGGATTAAGGTTGAAAATTTTTTTCAGACTGAGATGAAGAAGGGCTTCTCTCCTTTGCTCTTATTTGACTGAAGTATTTTTCCAGACTGGTACCACCATGACTGTGCAAATGTTGTGGTCTTCTGAGCAGCTACAACTTCTGTGGGATAGAGAAATCCATCTCTGACAGAGTCATTGAGTGAAAACAGACACAAACTGAGGTTGCGGGTCCACCATTAGATTGTTTTGTGGAATAAGTTCAGACCAGGCATGATGGTTTACCATGATCACATGCATCTTGGTAAATCTGTTATATTTGATCTTTTAAAAAGATTCAAATAAAAAGAACTTTAACATTTACAGAAAGACTGTGTGCTGTGCTTTATGTTATGGAGCCTGTATTTCTAATCAGGTACGAGGTTCCAGAAACTCAAATTTATCTATTGGAACCGCAGACAGAAATTTACACACATTGTGTAGAAGCTTGTCTGCATACTCCACTGTAATTGCTTCAGCTTCCAGAAGGCAGCAAATTACTAAGATCGGTGTTTTTCAGTTTAGCACCATGCTCCCAACAAGATGAAAACAGCTTGTGGTAAATATAATAGCTAGCAGCCAGAACAATGGCAATTAGGACAACAGCCTAAATCCTGTGGTGGCTCTGGAAAATGTGTGAACGGTCTTGCTAGTGTAGTGATAAGAAGTTTAAATTAACATTCATTAGCATCGCTGGGAGTCCTACAGCAGCCGCAAGCCAAGAAATCATTAAGCTGGTGCTTCTTTCTCCTGGCTAACCTTGGTTGGACTTAAGCAGAGTTGACATCACCTTTCATGCTTTTCCAAGTGGAGATATGGGCTCTGAATCAGGACCGAAAAACCCCAAACTGAATGACACTAACGTCCCCCTCCCCCCAAAAAAAGTACAACCCCTCTAAAAATAAAATCAAAATAAATAACTTTTAAAAGAACCACCAAAGAATTTCTATTTAAAGACATCAGCTTAATTAGAAAGATTAACTAGTAATTCTAGTAAAACTAGTTGTTTAGACCTTTTGTGCCCACTCGAGTTCATGGGTCCACAGCCATAGACTCTGCAGAGATGTGGACCTGCAATATATCCTCGGTGACACTTAGGGTACCATCACCCACTTAAACATTGAGAACTTTCTGAATAGAAAAGAAAAAAAAAAATTTAAAAGGGCAGTTGAGTTGTAGAGTGCAGTTGTAGCGTAGTGTGAAGTTCCACAAAGCAGAACTACACAAAACTTCCAGTTTTCACTGCACAAATATGTGTATGTGAAAAACTATCTGGCTGATTATTAGGTGTAAACTCTTTTTCACAGCGCTGATTGTTCATATTGACTAACAAAAGCAGGGCTTCCCTCACCCCAGGTGAAAATAGACATTTACTTCATGAGGCAACAGTGCACATTTACTTCCTGCAAAGTACTGTTATTTTCAAAGTAAAACTATTTTGAAGAGCAGGACAAGTTTTTCTGAGGTATGTTCCTGACTTTCACTTTTGCTATATAATCTAACTGAAAGAAAAGGGGAGGAAAGTTCAACTTCTTTAAAAAAAGTCCTTGGTTTTATGCACTTTCCTGTTTTCTGGCCAGTAGTGAAAGTTCATTCCTTACAAAGTACTGACAAGGCTCAAAATTACAGCACACAGCAGCATGTCCTACATTTTTCAAAAATTTCCTCAGCTCTACTGGGTGCTAAGGCCCACACCACCCCTTCTGTGGAAAAAGTGGTAGGAGGCAGCAATCAAAGGCAAGAAGCCAAAAGTAAAGTGCCTCTCAGGGTTTCCTTGGCATAGCAAGGCAGAGTGGAAAACAGTGGAATTAGAAAACTCGATTATTTCCCAGCTGGCATTCAAGGATTGACAGGATTCTACCAGTGTCTGCCAGGAGATCGAGTCATCTCTGCACATTTGGGCTTTGGGGGCTTTGTTCAGATGAGATGGCTCTGCTCAGGTCACATTGCTGACTGGCTCCCCCAGCAGTTGTTTGATGGGATTTGGAGTAATCTGATCATGTTCATCAACTAATACTCAGTTAAAATAATTGGAAAAAGGAAAAGGAAAAAGCCCCCAATCAGTTCCTGTGTCCACCTTCTAATAATAACAACTTCTTTTACTTTTGCAGGTAAAAAAAAAGAGACTTTTACTTTGTCTTTTACTGCTGAGTAATTTAAACTATTTTTTCTCCCTTGTATAGTACTAGAAGGTCTTAGTAATCTGAGGTCATGTTACGTCATGGACCTGAGAGTGGATACTATCCTAATTTCATATTCTCAGATTTGCATCTATCACATGGTTAAAACAGGCACCAGAAGTGTGTGGGAAGGGGCAGAAATGGACGTGAGGCTGCAGCTCCCCAGCCTGGCCAGCGGGTATCGGGCTGTGCCATGCCTGGACATTTATCAGCCAACACGAAGCCAACTTGTGAGGAGCAGAAGGGCCAATACAGTTGAGCAAGACACTGCAAGGGGCGTGGGACAGGGTGGTGTTAAAAACCAGAGTCAGCTCAGAGGAGCTGCTGCTTGGAGCAGAAGTATTGCTACACAGTTTGAATAGACTTCCTGTGGCTGCCCTGAGACAACATCTGGCAGTGCAGCCTGCTGTGCTGGAAAGGGAACTCCTCTGGCAAGCCTGGAGAAAATAGAAACATAACCACGGAGGTGGGAAAGCAGGTTTGTAACCTGTACCCAACCTCCTACAGTAACTGTTGTTATTTGTTATGGCCTCATTCAGCTTACTTGACACATAGTTGTCTAGATAACCATCTACCATTTCAGAATTGTGGAAACAATAGCCAGCTGAAAATACAAGAATTCAAAACTTTAGAATTCTTTTTTTTTTGTAACATAAGGACACGCCAACAGTGTACACCAAGTAAACCCCATCTGGCTCTGGGGTTTTCGAGTTTCTTTGATTGTAGAAGCAATATTTTTGTTTTTGTTGTAGTTTACATAGTAAAAACAGGCAAACCATGTCACTGTTTAAAAAGAGATAAATTTAAAAACAAGAAGTGAAACAGTGCAGATACCTGAAACTACACCAATTCTGCTAGCTTTGCTACCCTACCAACAGAAATAGTCCTGTCCTGTTTAGATAGACTTTGTTTTGTTACATGACTGCATATGCAGTGAAGTGATATCAAGTCCTGAGGGTCCACTCCTTTGATGAGTTAAGCACACAAAGGCCCACATTTTGATGCAATCTGATATCATATATTTAAGTCCTAGACAAACTGCAACTGTGAGGAAGTGATAAACAGAACTTCCTGCACAAAGCTGCCTGAGATAACACTTTCCATGGACTGGAAAAAAAGAGACATGATTGCTACAGAACTAAAAGGGAACTGTTCTGCTCTTAATAAATAACCCTTTCTTTTTCACGTGGCTATTGCAAAAGCCAAAGCACAAGTGACTAAGATTCAGTAAGCTGTGAAGCAGTTCCACTCACACACTGCTGAAATGATTCTTAGAGGAACTACACTTAATTCTGAGCTTCTGATCCATGTTTGCCCAAAGGCTTCTGTGCTGCAGCTACAGCCCTGCAATTCGGAAACCTCCTAGCTGACTTTTTTACTTACATTTTAAAGAAAGTTTTAAAGAAAACTAAATGAAAAACTTTAGTCAAATGGAGAAATAAGGAGGGATTGTTTAATGAATAAGGCTAGATTTGTCTTCTACGAGGGAAAAATCCTGTAGGAAACAGTATTAATTCCTTCTCATGGAATTTCCTTCCAATTTTGCATCAATGTCACCTCAAAGTCCAAGAAATTTAATACATTTATAATTACTTTGAATTCATTTTGTGATTGTTTGAGCAGCCAGGTTTTCTTCACACAAAGTCATGGGAGAAATGAGCTTCAAATGTGAGTATTTAACATACACCAGAAGTTGTTTGGGTTTTTTATTAGAATTCAGAAAATGTTTGAAATATGGAAGTATTTATTCCTCTACAAACTGACTACAGCACAAAATAAAAACCCATGGAAGTTAAAGGTCCAAAGCACAGCAATTTCTAATACAAAGTATCAAGAATCCATAATAAACTGGTTAGTTCAAGGGTGAATCAACACTTGAAAAATACGTACACATTATCAATAGCATGGAGAAATCACTGAAGCCTGGAAGATATTCCACAGGTGCTTCTACAACAGATCACCTACTGTGCAGACATCTACACTCACCTCACATGGGATTGTCCTAGAATCAGCCTTGACATCGAGTCCTTCTTCTGAGGCACCAGAAGGCTCCAGACTCCTGCCATTACAACCTGTTCTATATAAAGTATCTTTGCTAACAATCACCAGTTCCATGCATTTCTTTTTAACCTTCTGTTTACACTATTTTTGAAGAGGTCAGATTGTGTTACAAGTGAGAGAAGCAACTGCAGTATATTAAAAATCAAACAAATGCTACCTATCTTTGAAACATTAAAAAAAAACCAACACCAACTTTTGCTGCTACTGCAAGTTTGAGAAGTAATAAGGGAAGCACAATGATTGATTAAATTAATGTGACAGCTTTCTGGTAATATTCTCAAGGACTTGCCCTGTACAGTGTTTCATGACACAAAGAGCCATAATATCATCATTTCTTCTGGTCCCTTTTGTACCCCACACGCTGCTGGTTGGGCCCACACCTTACCAGTGTCCCTGCAGCCAGCTATGGTCAGAGCAGTACTGAAGATGCCCACAATAGTGCCAAGCCCTGGCAAACCAAGGCACAGCCATACAGGGCTTTCAGTCTGTGAAACACCAAGTTATTATAAACAAAACACCTTTTCAGCAGCCTTTTTATTCATCCCGTTTCAGAAGGCTGGGCTAGAGCAGAGCCACACCAACGGGGCACAGCCCTGGCACTAATCTGTGCATCAGCCAGGGAGGAGAAGAGGAGAATCAGATTTGACTCTGAAGAAATGGTAAATGAAAGCAGAGTCCAGTGATTGTTGATAATTCTGCTGTCAGGGAATGCGGCTGCAGAAAACAGCAGGCCTAATGATTCTGTTTCTGATGGCCTCTTAGCCATACAACTGAGCAAAGAACCAAATGCTATAGGTGTCTACAGGCTTCCTGTGGTTTATGAGACAGTAACTATCATAGTGGCAGCAAAAAATAAAAATAAATTGAATAATAAAATACACAAGTGCTTGTCAATTAAGGACTTTTCCCATTGTCTCTACATTATATTAGAAATATGGAAACTCACTCATTTTTAATTGAATTCAAAATTGATATCTTTCCTTTTAGCCTTGCATACTTGCTAATTTTATTCTAAGCTCTTGTACATTCCCTTCCCTGGAGAGATTTCTCTTGCAGATGAATTAATGAAATCAGTTAGATGACAATTTATATGTTTCAGGTGCAAGTTGTTTTTGAATAAAAAAATAATTAAATTACTTTTCTTTGGAAACTCAAGGGCTGCTTATTCACTTGGGAATTGTGGTAAAAACGATTGAACAAACATTTTTATCATTGTCAAAACAAGTTTCATTTTCATTATACTAAGTTATCTTGAAACCAATATTTAGTATAACACTTGAGTGACTAGCTTATTGTTACTTAGATAGCCCAGTGATAGGCACTTTAGAAAGAACAAAAATAGGTAGTACACTAAACTATAAATGGCAAACGTTCTCAGTCTCCTCCTCCTTTACTATGAATACAACTGAAAATCTTCACATTGGTGGTAATCTCTTAATGGGCTTGAGCTCTTTATCTTGGCTATGAATTAATTATTGATTTTTCAACTGCAAATACAAGGCTGCCGTGCAGACACTTGTGGCTACAGAAAGAGTGCTCATCTGATGTGAATCAGTGGACAGAGGAATATTGTGCGTCAGCAACTGATCCTTAAAATAAATAAAATGTCACTTAAATATTGTAAAAACAACAAACAAAAACCCATTTGATTTTTAGTGTTGCAAATGGAACGCTGTGCCAACTTTGCTCTGCATAACAAGTCTCAAAAACCTCTCCTGGGAATGTTTATATTGTGTTTCTATCCAGATTTCATATTTGCTTTGAATTGTGACAACAGTTTGACCGTTTTCATGTTAAAAGTTTCCTGCCTTTGTCATGAAAGGCGCTTTTCATCAATATAGACAAGAGTCATAACAGGAATTCAGGACTGCTGCTGCAAACTTTATGAGCACCTGCCTGGAAGTGCTTGAGCCCCAGCACCACCCCCACATTCCCCCTCAGTCCATGTCTTCAGCCAGTGGCAGTTCCCTAAATGCCCCTGGGAGAAGGCAGAGGGCACCCAGGCACAAATCCTGCTGCTGCTGCCCCTCTGGGAGGGACAGGGGCCAGGCAGGGGACACCGGCTGGGTCTGCAGTGAAAGGACAAAGAGACGTGGGATGGAGAGGAGAGCTTGGAGCGGGGATCTGAGTGCAAGGATGGCAGAGAAAGGGCTCTGCTGAAATGCTTTTGGACATGACTATCTCACATCCCAGCCCATTTTGGTCAGCATTTAGAGTTATGTAGGTGGTTCTTTCAAGTATAATCTGACAGAGGATTTCAGAATGGACTGTAACTGTCCTGCTAATCTTAGCTGCACATTTCAGAGCTGCTGAGAATGCCACAGAAAGGCTGATAACATGAAGCTAGCTATGCTATCAGTTACAAAAAATATGTACATGTTTAAAAATTTGGGGGAAAAAGATTATTAGTTTTCTGTTCTAGTATGATAGAATAAGAACTTTTGCAGGTGTGCTCAGATCCTTCTGCAGTGTGAAAAGCAAGCAATACAAAACATTTTAAAGAGGTTTTTATGTACCTCAATACACATACACTTGTATGCATAAATGGAAAAACCTTGGAAATTAAGAGCTCACACACATACTTGCATTTCAGTTTGTGTTTTGATTTTTTACATTGAACACTGCAGAGCAGTTTGCTGTTTCCACACATACGCCCCAAATCAAGTAAACTACTCATGTCTGAGTATCTTGAAATATATTGACTTCCTCTTATGGAAAATTCTACTTGAAAGATAAGACCATACACAAGACTGAAATAATACTGATCAGGCAGAAGTCACGGTGTCTTTGACTAGAAGAATTAGTTACCTCAAAATTCCATTGCAACAAAGAGAAATCAGAAAGTATGATTGGCCTTTTAGCTTGTTTTAGTTGAGTAACGAATAGATTGAACTTCCTTTTTTTTCAAAGTGTAGTCAAATAGAGATTATGCAAAGTGTACAATTCTAAACAGCTAATTAAGCAGCAAACCCAAATCTTTACAGCTGAATAAGCTGTTTAAAAAAAGAGGGGGGGGGAAAAAAAGCAAGCCAGAAAACCCGTGTCTTGTGTACAAGCTTTTAAAAAATCATCAGCATCTCTAGCAATTCATCTCTCTGCCTGGTTTTATTGGTGCAAAAAACAATGATCTAAAGGATTCAGCATATTTTCCTGTCAGAGCACTCTCTGTCTGAAACTCCCAGGGGAGAAACTGTTTCCTAATCAAAGTAAACCATCAAGAAGGTAAAAGAATAATGCAAACTACTGTGATACAACTCAGCTTTCCAGTAGCTCAGTTCAGGACGAAAGCCTAATTACGTCACACCAAAGAAACGAGAGCATCTCAAACTTTTCCAAAGGTCATTTTAACATGACCTGTGAGTTGTGTGTACTTTCTTTCCATCATATACGTAGAGAAAAAAAGAACAAAATATAAAAATAAGTTTGAATAATATTCATATACTTTGGGAGACGTGACAGGATCTCCTAATAACTGCACAGTAAAAGACAATTTTGAACTTTTTCCTTGAAGTAGACTAGACTTCTAGAACCATGTAATTCCACTGTGTTTAGAGAACTATTCATCACAGTGAAAAAGCAAACCCCAAAAATGAAGTATTTGTCTATGCTTCTTATGCAGTGATCTTTATAATGTTATCACAGACTTACTCTGGTAAAGCCAAGAGTAGCGGCAGGGTTTGTTTTCAATGCCTACTTGAAAAGTCCTGGGATTCTCTGGACATTGAGCAGTCGAGTGTAATTTCTTTAAAATTCAGCAGAAAGCTACCAACTGTCATCTTGTAGTACTTTTTTTGAAGCCTGAAGAGAACCTGAAGTGAATCAGTTCTTGGTCAAGCACCACATTAGTCCGTCACAGAAGGTTAGCCTCTCAACAGTGTAATTTAATGCCTTTAGCTGCTCATTATGCACACTAATGGACACACTTAGCTATGAGAAAACAGCCATCATACCCAGCACCCGTTTTAGCAGGAGTTGCATTTGCAGTACTTTCTTTTTAATCACATGTGAGCTGCTTCTTTCCAGCTACCATTATTGTAGAGGGTTGTGTTCAGAGCTGAACAAAAGCTTGCAAGCTTCACACAGGCACCAAAAACCCTTACCAGTCTCTCTTACTTTATGAGGGAACACTTAGTAACATCTTGTCTGGATTAGGACACTCAGTTACTAAATCCATTTTATCAATTTCATTTTCACAAATCTCCCAGCATTTGTTTAAACATTTTCTCCACATTTACATTTGTTTAATGATGCACTACTTTATGATGCAGGTCATCCACTGCAGTTGGGATATATACACTTCTAAACAACAACAAAAAAGTAATTCTGATAAAATACTTCTGTAATTAAAAAAAAAAAAAAATAAGATAACGTAATGCTTTTCCCATCTTTTATGACAGAAAAACCACTTTGAATAATGGGCACTATTGCTAGATCTTTACCTTAGCAGCCAGGAATGCTGATTCAAGTACTTTGCTTATATTATCCTGTTATCTGGGAGTGGGGTCTTCAACAGTACAGAAAACTATGTGAGACATTCTTGATACTCTATTTAACTTACTTTACTATGGCTCCAATGTGTTAAGTGAAGTCTGTCACTGTCCCAGAAAAGTTCCTTAACTCCGTGGGTTTCACAAACGTATATAACCCACTTATCTTCCAATTCACCTGGGGATTACAGAAAACCTCGGCTGAGTCGCAGCTTTTAATGAGCTTACCCAGAGCACAAGGCTGAGGTATCAAGATTCTTCCTTCTCTGCAAGGCCATGGCTCCGACAGGGGTACAAAGACAACTGTGTCAGAGCACAAGCCAGACCTGCTTCCCCTCCTCCTCTAGCCAGACAGCCAGGAAAAGGCTGACTATTCAATTTGTGTATATCATTTCCTAAACATGGTGGATCACGGAATTTCAGCTAACTCACAACATCAAATTTTCACCTGTGCTGAAGGTTAAGATGCATGGTTAACAAGCATTGTGAGGTTACGTGCCTCAAAGGGCTTGCTCAGCTTACCTACCATTACCTGGAGAAGCTTTGCTAAAATTAGATTTCCCAGCAAATTTAAGCTAACTTGAATGCCTGCCATGACTGGAAGATGCAGCCCTGTACCCACTCAGATGAGTGTTCTTAGTTTGCCCCTTCTGAGTATGAGCAGTCAGGAAACCATGCAGCCAGTCAGCTCAGGGAACTTCTGCTGAAAATAAACCAGAAAAAGTACAAATAAAGTGGTTACTTTTCACTAGTGGGAGATTTCACAAAGTGTGTGGGAACAATGACTGCAGAGAAAAAGGCCAGAAAAGCTATTTTGGCTGCAACTTCTTAAAGGAATGGTGGTACCATCAGGATGGGACTGAGAGCTATGCCTAGGCTTAGTGGAAGCTCTTTGCAATGTCTTAAAACTGGGTTGTTTTGAAATAATATGTTTGCCGTATGTTTCTATGCTGCCTCCTGCTGAGGATGCTAAAGAACTCAGCAAAGCTCACAAACAGCTCCTTGGTAGGTATTATCACTCCTGTTTTACGGGATTGAGGTTGTGGACAGAGCTTGGATCATTTGCCTGCAGCAAAAAGCAAGTTAGTGGAAGGGAGACAGAAAAAGAAAGCCACTGCTCCTTGATTCCCACCACTATGTTAATTAATAAGTCGATTGTGACCAACATGCAGAACATTAAGAAATGCCCCTTGAGCATTTACTAGCAGGTTAGGCAAATGAGCAGCTGCGTAGCCACACCAGTGCTTGCTCTGCTGCACAGGCAGAGAGGGCAGAGCACACAGGACCAGCACCCGTGGGGCTCTGCACCCTCCCTGAGGACGCACCCTGTAAGTCTGGTGAGGACAAACAAGGGTAGGCAACCCAGGCAAGCCACAAGGTAGGATTTAGACGTGGATACAACCCCAGCAGATTCTAACATCAGTTTCACATCTTGAGGCTGCAGGGTGTTGGCTGGTCTTAACCTTTTTCTGTCCTGCACCCTGCACAGGATCTTGTTGGTTATGAGATACAGGAGGGAGCCACTGTTTTGTCATCCCTGACAAGTCAAGAGGAGTGTGCAAAGCCCTGTGTGGCTGTTGTTAAGTTATATCACTCCCAGCTGGGAAAACAACTACGACTATAATGTTATTGAAAGAGGAGGAAGTATTTGATTTTATTCCATTTTACAAACATACATTACATAAGGGTGCAAAAATCTTTGCCATTGCTTTAAAGCCCATATGAAGCCTTGCAAAAATATATATTGCAATGGAGAAAGCAATACTTTACTGCTCTGTATAGAGTGGTAAAAATCAGATCAACACCCACTTTATCATAGACCCTCCTCTTCTGCCTTTCCTTCACACCACTTTGTATTGACATGAAGGATGGCACACATTGTGGGGTGATGGATATTCAGATCTCACCTGTTAAAAGGGAGTTGCTAGTTGGCTGTTAAGTGTTTTTATCTTGTGGTTTTATTGCCTCCCCTAAAACAAGCAAACAAGATGCTTCTGCCCTTGAAACCATGAAGGTTGCAGAGTTAACATGGCCCTTTGAGGTGGCACCAGAGATGTAACAAGAGCTGACATGCACAAAGCATCTGTGTGCACCAAATAAAATTTGGTGTGTACTGACTCATTTTCACCTGTTTTTAGTATTAATAGTGGTGTTTGTAAGCATTTTTTTCTTTTCGCAGAAGTCATCTTAACATCCTAATTCTCTTTTCATCTCTCAAAAATTTCCAGCTGTTATTTATAACATATGCTAAATTTAAAAAAAAAGTCCAACTCCTTTTTCAGCTAGTTCCAAATATGCTGTATTTCATTCAACCAGACTTTGAGCAATGTCTAATGTTCATTTTTGGAAAAAATATCACACATGAGAAAGACTTGGGCAGAACTGAGGCACTGAAACTTAAAAGTGTATAATGCAGCTCCTCCCCCTAATGGGGGGGCAGATTTAATTTCCCTGTCATTGACCCTTTGCTGTGTGTATGAGCAGGCAGGCCTTTCCCAGTCTGACCACTGTTGCTGGCCTCAACACATCTTAGGCATCTTGTCTCACGAGTTTTCTGTCTGATGCTAGGGGAGGACTTACTTTTTTCACTCCTCACAAGCATTTCTAACCACTACTAGAAATGCTGGTTTATTGACCCAGAACGTTGACTCGTCAGAATCAGGTATTTCTGTGAGGACCTTGCAGCAGGATAACAGTGATGGCAGCCACAGGGGTTGGGAACACTACCTCACAACAAACCTGAGAGCTCTGGTGACATGTTGCTTCAGGGGCTCTTCATGTCCAGCTCATTCACAGGGGCTCACACATCTCTGCAGTTGTTCTTGTTCTGCCTCGGCAGAAGCCCAGGAGCAAGAGCAGTGACAAGGATGGGACAGAAGTTCTTTGGAGGAGAAAGGTAACCTGTGTCAAGGTTGTCAAAGACAACAGTTCAGTTCTTCATCACTTCCCAGACGCCAGGGGAACACCAGTCTAGAGATCTTAATCAAGGAAGCATCTGGATGTCCAATTTTACTGCCTTTCCCAACTAGCTAGCATGCCAAGTGTTTCCTCTCAGTTCCTACACCAGGATGTGCATGAAACTGACCCATGACACTTAGACAAAATGAAGCCATAAAAGGGAGCAGAGCAATGTCTGAAACCATTCACTGGGCATGGATAGCCATTGAAAGTGACCTACATTAGGAGAGCTTTTCTAGACAGGAACAGGAGCTAAAAATGTAGGCTCCAACATCTCATCAGTGCCACAGTGTTTAGCAGCTCCTCTTTCTTTGTTTCCCGCTGCATAATACACCAGGCCCAGACACTAGCAAACATTGTGAGAGGAGTGACTGTAATAAATAATCTGTATTAATCATGGAACTTTATAAAATAAGATAAACAACTTAGGAGTAATAGTTTCCTATATCATTTTATCCTCTGAACTTCCTGGAGTTGATTGAACTGATATTTTACAGATATTTACCACAGCTTGATTTCAGATTCATCTGCATGGATTCAGAATAAACAACATAGAAACACTGCAGGAACTTTGAGCTTCCACTGCCATGACCAAGAAGCAGAACATAACCCAGTGAAGGACATCCTGAGGCCAGACTTGGGAAACGCTTAGAAGATCCAACACAACCAAACCCTTTCAGGCAGGAGTGCCATACTATAAACAATATATTAAAGGCAACTTCCTAAAACCTTTCCTGGAAAGAAATTTATGTCATAGTTAAAGGCATTTCCCCGGCATTTGCATCTTTGTTCTTTCAATCTTTGATAGTGTGGGAAGGAAATCAGACAGCTTGTGGATATTGCTGCGACCCTTCAATCCTACTGATAATAGTTGTGGAAACATACACATAAGAATAACTTCCTGAATGAAACAATATTTAGCGCATATAGGAGCCTTTGTTCTTTCTGCCTAGAGAATATATAGTTATACACAATTATGGTGACTTTTACATGACCACTAGGATGTGTGAATGCTCTCTTTGAAAAAAGAAAAGCAACCAAATCAGGTGGGTTTTTCCACACAAAAGGGACAAACAGATACGTGCTAGCTCCATTTTTCTTAAGCCAGTTTTATCATAACAGGAAGTATTACTCATTCTAAAATTGATTCTGAATTATTTTACAAAAAAAATACGATGAACAGTGGACGGAACTTTCTCCTTTTATTTTAATACCTTGAACAGATTGTTCAAAAGTAGCAGCTGGTGTGTCACTAGCTGAAACACATTCAGTCATGAGACTGAAGATATAAGGGCTTGATAATCCTGCCCTCACAATTATAGATAATCTACATGATTTTTTTTTGACTCAAGCATAAAAAGAAGAGAAATTTATGACAAATATACCTGTCACAGCAAGTTGATAAAAAATACGAAGCAATTAATTTTTGCCCAGTGTTTAGACTTTCTAATTTTGTAAAAGAGAATTTCCCCAGAAATTAGACCTGCAGATTTAAATCCACACTGTTTAGAGGTGCTTTATGCCATATCAGAGAACCATAATAGACTTCACCAATGGTAACAAAACCAATGTTTTATTTCATTTATTTCAGCCTAAGATGGCAAGGACATAATCATATGTTTCTCCATCCTGCCAGTCACCTGGGTAAACAGTAAGCATTTACAAGATTGAGGCATGTGGGGAACAGTGTCTCTCAGTGTTTAATTAGAGAAGAAAAGTAAAGATAACTCTCCTGCATTAAACACATTGGCTTTAAAGTTTGAACAAACCTAAGTGCTTTTTAAATTGAAGTTTGCAAAACATCCTGATGACTGCTCCTTTATTCTTTCTGAGTATCGTTAAGATTATAACCTTAATCTATATTTATAATTTTATTCTAAATCTTAACCTATGAATGTCTCTTCCGTTGGTTTTCTGACTGGAAGACTGAGCTGTGTTATTGTTGGGTTGAGACGTTGCTGACAGTCAAATCTCCAGAAGTAGGCCAGGATGGCTTTGTTCACCACATAGGGAGGGAGGGATTTTATTCAGAAATTCACTGGAGGCAGTTAGGCTGAAACCAAATACTTTTAAAAATCTCATCCTGTTCAGGCTATTTCGTGCTCTGTTTTGCTCTGTTAGGTGAATACACAGAGGTTTGGGGTTTGCTACTATACCTGCCCCATCTAAATGGTGGTTACGTAAATAATACACCATGCCGGCCCATCAGCCAGTGAGTATGGCACCAGCAGCAGTGGTTGTGTGGGAAATCAGAGGAGACAAGAAGTGAAAAAAGAAGAGAAGTTGTGTGAGTTCTTCCTGCCCTTGGTTTGTGTCTTTTTTTTTTT
>VXBB01011447.1:309834-322331 GCA_013399915.1 Illadopsis cleaveri
TTTTTTTTTTTTTTTTTTTTGGTGTCTCCACCCACATCATTGCCCTATTAAAGCTGTGGCCACGGCAACCCTGAGAACTGTGCATGTGAACAGGAGCATCTTCAGCACATTAGAGGACTTCAAAGCCTAACATTCACCATTTCCAGTAACAATGTTAAAACTGTGAGTTTCCCTGTTCCAGAAAAGTCAGAAAATTGAGAAAAGCATATTTGTTTTACACATCACATAGGTTCTTATTTGCATTACAATACTTTTCGTCCCTAGCTGCACATTTTCAAATTTCTCTTTGACAGTGTTACAGGGTCTTTGCAGGGGATTTTTGTTTGATTTTTTTGTTGTTGTCGTTGTTATTGTTTTTTAATGAAAGACCAGTTTATCACACAATAGCAAGAAAAGAGACTGAAAATGAACTCTAAAACCTGGCGCAATAAAGAGTGCACTGCAAAGAGCTGGCGACACCTCTGCTGTGTGACCCTGGGCAAGCCTGTGCCTTTTTGCTCCCTTTCCACTGAGTAAATAGATGCCAGAGGGGCAACTCTCTGTGTACCAAGCTCACATGTGAAAGCTGCTGAGACAGTGAGATCACAGAGACCTTTGCTTTGGTGTCATCATCCTGGAAAGACAGAAGTACTGAATCAAAGGCATCAGGTCTTTCATGTGAATAAAGTGCTGATCCCACAAGCTCTGAGGCCTCTGCTGACTGGCACTGCTGAGCACAGAAGAGCTGCCTTTCCACCAGGTCAGCAAACAAAAGGTGCTGTTCCCGTGGTCCCAGAGGCCGATTCCACCTCTGCAGGTTCCCGTGAGAATGTCAATCTCCACGCTAGCACAAGTGCTGATCTCAACCCACCACACAGATTATTTTGGCTTGATGATGATCCAGAAACATACATTATATTAGAGAATTTGTACCTCCAGTTGTTGGGCCTGGAGCACAGGAGGAAAGCAGCTACCTGGGCTTATCAAACACATACTGTGTGAGTTGGTGTTGGTTGAAGGGAAGTTCTTTATCACCTTTAGCTACAGAGATGAGTCCATTTCCTAGCTGGAGGAGGACTCCAGGCCCTGAGAGCATCTCTGCCCCTTCTCCTAGGCCCTGCAGGGAGGACAGGCTCTCTGACACCCCCAAATGCTGCCACAGCATCCAGCAAAGGCAGAGCCACTGCGCCCCTGGGGACAGCGCAGGGGGCGGAAGGGTGAGCCCAGGGAAGGAAGGAGTGGGTGGACTGCAAGTATGCACAAATATGCATGACTCTCCTCCCACCTTCTAGTGGGTCTTACTGGAGAGATTGTTTTTATTCCCCATCTTCTGCCCTTCCCAAAGCAGAGGGAGAAACTAAAGCCCCGTTGCCCAAATCGTCACCCGTCACAGGGGAGGATTATCGTACCCTTGGGCTGGTCATGGCTGAACACTATCAGGAGGACAGGACTGGCCAGGAAAAGAGATAAGTGGCACCTGAATTTCTTGAAACAGGTGACCTCAGATTTTGGAAATCTCCACAGAGTATAAGCTGTCAGTGTTGGAACTATTTTTCCTTCTGTTTTGATGGGGGGAAATTTAATTTATGCCCGTAAATTGAAAAGCACTGTTTTCAACATCCTGAGTAGCTGACTCCACATACTTTCCTTACCAAAATCCAGCCACCGAAGGTAAATGCTTATTTAGCTCATGCAGATGCTGACATTGGCTTCAATGAGATCAATCAGGAAAAAAAGGAAAGAAAATACACAGCTGGATGAGTTGGAACCCTTTACAAGTCAGTGACTTGACTGTCCTTGCACTTCTGGAGACAGGGCGAAGTTCAGGCTTGACCTGAAATCCTGCAATACATTTTGTTTAGCTAAGTGTAAAAATATGCCAGTCTTCCTAAACAGACACACATATCATATTTCTAATGGTGATACTACACTGGACACTGAGACTGTTGGGCAACTCACTCACTAATTATCCAAGAGTGCTTTAGCCAGTCCTGCAGGAAGCCATTCCCTGCCAGTGCAGGTGAGGGACCAAGCACTGCATGTTTGAGGAGCCCTTCTCTTCTTGCTGGTGTCACATTTTAATTTTTTTTATTATTTCACTCATTTTATAGAACCAGTAAAGCTCTAATTCTGTGAGCAGAGCCTGATGAAATGGAAGGTATCACTGGAGAAACACAACTCCCAGTCTCATTTTTAACTCCTCAGGCTGTCCCAGCTGTCCCAGCAGTGCTGCAGCCCAGTCAGCACATGGGTGACACAGCATCCACTTCTAAACCCACAAAAGATGGAGGTGAATTAGGAATAAGTGTTAAATAAAATGTTTCATTTATGACAAGATATTCCCAATGTGGATCTTTTGAGCACAAGGTACCTGACACTGGCATATCCACACTATATGTAAGAGCTGGGGTGCAGGGTAATATGTTGCCCAACCTGACAACCCTGCCTGGGTTAAAGCACACACCTGGAGCGGGGTTTAGAGACAAAGAATTCTCTGGAATCATCTTGTCTGGTCAGCAGGGACCATATGACTTGGTCCATTTCAGTTTTGCCATTTTTTGTGGAAAACCTTTTTTCTTGCTACCGGTGCACAAAGGAAATTATTAAAAATGCCCAAGCAAGGAGAAAGAAGGTCCTATGAAGAACAAACTCAAAATAAGGGAAGAAATGGAAATCCAGTGGTAGTTTTAACTCCACTTTCAGCTACCTTGACAGAAAGAATGCAGTATTTAGATAACTTTTGGCCACTTAGTCAATTTAAGCTATTTTTGTACCATTAAAACCTGATTTATAGTCTAGAACTTATCTACTGTAGTACAGCCAAATGAACTTTAGAGATCAACCTTTTATAAAATTATCAAAACCAAAGGTTTTAGGCAAAAGACAACGGACTCCTCTCCATAGCAGCACAAGTGCTACAAGAGGCAGCTGTAATGGCATAAATGGACATTTTATCAGCTTTCTGTCAGGGACTGACAAAATCATGTCAAATGAGGCATTAAAGCTCTACTTCTGAAAAGTGCGATAAATACCAGCTAATCTACTGACATAATATATAGTGAGTCAAATATTTAGTTTTGCATTAAATCTAAATCCAACATTAGAGCATTTCCTCTTGATTAAAAAGGATGAAATGTAGATGTTATTTTATGCTCCAGTTCCCACATGTAATTAACGCTCAACATTCAGAGCTGTTTCTGACATTATAAATGTGTTAGTAAACATGTCAAGGAAAGGGGGGAGGCACAAAGGAAACAAGTACAAAATCTATATGCTTAATTCATATTCCTCCATTTGCAGTGGCTAATATGTTATTGCAGAGACTATTTGCAGACACTTGCCCTGCCAGTGAGCAGCTAACTTCCCTGATTGCTTGTATAAACAGTCTTCCAGATCAGGAGACAGACGTTGTAAGGGAGTTCATAGCTAATTTAATTTTAGCATCATTAGGAATTAAAAGCAGGGCGTTAATAGATTACAATGAATGTTGGCCAGGCAATGTAGGCATTGCAGGATGTGACTATTAAAAGCCTTAGTATTTGTGAGTGATCACATGGAAAGGTTTTTCAGCAAGTTTATTGTCTTGGGAATAAGATGTACCTAGCTAGAGAAAAGATTACTGCTGAGATATGATGAAACATTTCCGTGCTTTTGTATCATATATTACTGATCTTAGTGCACAAGGGAAAATTCTGCTTTTAAATGTATACATATGTATAGCCTAGTTAATGACCTACTCATATCTGGAAGTAGAATGAGACAAATCCTCATGAATCACTGAAATATCTTTATTCATTATACATTATATTCCCACCATTATCCTTTAGCTAATTTTTGGAAGACAGGAGCTTGAGAAATGTGTTCTATAGGCAAGTACTATGACCTCAGACTCTTGTAGTTTCAGAATACACTGCATGTAATTGCTTCTTTTTCTGTTTTAGAAAACTTAAATGCAATCCAGCACTTACAATATATTTGTAATATTATACAATCATGTATAAACTGGAATGAGCTCAAGTCAACTGAAAACAAATGAAAAACACAAAGTAATAAACACTTGACCTTCATTTTAGGAAATGTGTTGATATATTTGTTAAGGAAAAGGTCTCTCTAGGCTGACACTCCTTGCTAAGTTTGACACATAAACCAACATTAAGTTCAACCTGCAGGATTTGGTATAGTTCATGCTACCAGAGAAATAATTCTTCCTACTCTGAAGAACATGAAAAATCATTGGAAATAAAAACAGAATAAAAATAAATAAACACACAAACACAACAAAAAAAAGAAAAATACAAACTAAGGAGACCTTAAAAGGCGGACTTCAGAATTAAGTACTCATTATATTCAAGAAAATTAAACCTTGATTCTTTTATTTTACTTTGAAAATAGAAATTAAATGGATGGCTGTGTATCAGTGTGTAATCTTCAGGGTGCAGGTTACAAGATATTTGGCATCTAAGAAGTTGCATGAACTTTAATACCAGCCAAACACTTCAAAAGTTGTTTACCAAGAATAGCAAGACAGCCTCTGCCAGTGCACAGGTCTGCAAAGGGGAGGAGATGGCACATAGAAGTGATACCTCTTACAATTCACCCTTTTGGTGGGTAATTGTTTTTTTGCAGTTTCCTCATTTTCTTATCTCAAAACCACAAAGACCCTAAGCAGAACGATAGTTCAGAACAGTTCTGCAAATATTTGGCCCCAGGTACTTTACTGAGCTGGCTACTCCTATAGCTTCTCTCTGCAGGATTTCCTGGGCACAGGGGTCTGCTCAGGAAACCTTCCAGGCTCTCCTTTCCACCACGATGGCTTTCCTGGCCCACCTACCAAGTAGGAAGTCAACCCACTGTTGATATCAGCTATCACCAAGAATTACCTTTAAATCAGTGCTTAAAATGATTTAATTGTTCCTGTAAAAAATCACAGCCAAATTTGCTATCATTCCAAAAACTGCAATGGTAAACCAAGTTACACAGGCTCTACCCCGTTCAAAAATGTGTTTGTGCTATTTTAACCTGAGAAGAGTTGCAGCGCCATTTTGGACTGACTGATCATTTTGGTTGATCACAATAACACTGGCACAACAAACTTCTCTGGCTTGATAGTATGAGTGAGTCTTGGAACAGCTCTACACAGCTTCTACTCTTTCTGCCCAATTTTACAGTCAATAAGGAACAGTGCAGGGCCAAAACATCCCCCTCCCCACACCCTAAAAAGGCAATACTCAAAAAATAGAAAACAAACCCAAACTCCACACCCTGAGTCGTTTTGCCGTCTGAAAGACCTTAATCAATGCCGTTTTACTCAAAACTGGGTTTTGTCCTTTTCATGCCCACTGTCTTGTGTTACAACCCAGAATACTTTCTGGCACCTACCTAACATTAAGGAAGACTCCCTGTGAATGTCCTCAAATTTGTGTTGATCTCATAATTCATATCACTGCCTTATGCAGAATGTAATTGTCAATTTACATAACATCAAAATGCAACACTAGCAATTTTATTTGCCTTGAACTTCGCACTTTAACTCAAGTATCTAAAAACCTAAGTAACAGCCATACCGATAGTTTAGGAGCTACTGATGTATGGGAACTTCAAGCAATAATAGGTAATTACAGGAAGATTACAGGAAGATAACTGTATTTCCTAAGAAGTTCGGAGGCATGTGCTCTAAGATTGGAAAACTGGCACATTTCCTTGTCTGTGCTGTGTGCTTTTGTCCCCTTTTCATATTTTGACAGTCATTTTTCACCCCAAAGAGATTTTAAGTAGCATGTGGACTGGCAGAGAACCAGACATTGGTGGGAATATCCCGAAAAACTGGGAAATCTTGATGTTACTGAATTTATTCTAAATTATTTCTCTACTACTACTATGTCTCATTAACCCTTTGTGAAGGAGGATAAAATCAACCCAGGTCTTCCTTCATCTCTCATTCTGAGACTCGTTCATAGCCTCGTTACATCTTTGTACTGAGAGAAAAACATGTCTAGCTCCTTTCTGAGAGTTCATCAAGTTCACGTGACTGAAGTCACATTGCTTGCAAGAATGAAGAAATTCATCCCAGATTCCTTCTGCATGGAAACCAGCTGTCTTTCTCTGAACTGATTTAAAAACCAAACAAAGTACACAAGGACAGAACCTTTGACACACAGGTTTTGAAAAATGCTTCCTACATAACTGCATGACCACTGACTGATCACTTACCTTTTCTGGGACAGGCATCCTGCAAAATGAAAATGTGAAAGAATGTGTTCCTGTGATGTTTGAGAATACAAAAAGTGCCACTGATTGCCAGCAGTGCTCACGTCAGTACTGTGCACACTGTGACATATAGAATCCAGAAGGTGCTGTACAAAGTCCTCTCTCAGCAACTTCCAAAGTAACAAGGCAAGGCCCAGGATGAGTTTTCCTTGCTGCTCTGGAGTCCTCAGAGCAACATCACCTTGTACTGCCATGCTGGCATCTTCAGCATTTTCACAGCATGGGGCTTCTTCCTCCACAGGGATGCCAAATGCTGTCTTAGTTTACATTCATCCTTAAAACAACTTCTGTTACATGACAGGCACTGAATAATTTCTTGCATTTATATTTGAAACAGCTTTAATATTAAAAAAATCGTTATTTTCTACTTCTATTTTCCACCCTGTTGATAAGGTTTGAATAGAAAAAGCCTTAAAATAGAATAGAAAAAAACTTAAAATATTTAGAAGTTTAAGGTTAATTTAAGCAAACAAAAACCATATCCTTCTTTGCTCTTACATACCTGGTGCATGGTAGTCATTCAAAATCTCTCACATGGAGAAAGCTTATTCAAATGCTAAAAATATCACATGTTTACCCTTGTAAATCACCATTAGCAAATGATTTTCCTAATGCTTTAGACAATATAGTAGCAAAGTGCAGCTGCTTCAGCCAGAATGGTATTTTAGTGATTTTTAAGAACTTAATGAGATCAGGTAATTGACTAGTGAAGCTAAAAATTTTACCTTCAATTAAGCAATCAACAGCTCAGTACATCAACAGAATCATCTTTGCCCCTCCACCTCTCTGTTATTAAATCAATATGTGGGTAGCAGTTGTCTAAGAAACCACTTCCTCTGTGTTTCTAAACCAGTGTTCAGGACCCATTTTAAAGCATTTATTCAATCTGTCTGGTGTAATTTGCAAATAATGGAAAGTATGTAGTAATGCAGATTCCGTAATCAACTAAGAAAAAATAAGGCCTTAATTTGTTATTTAATGGCATTATTTATCCTACATTTGTTCTGGTGCAACCAACAAATAACTTAATACTTTACATACATTTTAAAGTATCATCGTGTGTACCTCATTTGCCAGTGCAGGATTATTCCTCATACACAGAGGAAATCAGATTGTACAGGTTGTGTTAATGAATCCTGTGACTGATAGCTCAGGAGACAGTCATGAGGCAAAAGTATCCTCTTTGGAAAAAAAATACAAAATAACAGAAAACAATTTTGTCAGAAAACTCCTTCCAAGGGTTATATTACAACACAGCAATCTCATTTTGGAGTGGTTGATGATGAATCAATACAAACTGCCCTTCCCAACCACAACTGTGTATGTAAGATATTTATTACTTCAAGCACAGGGAACTTCTGCTGTCTTGCAAAAGACTCTGAAGTTGGCCAGTTGCATCCTACCACACATTACTCTCAGAAGAGTTCTGGTGTCATATAAGCCACAGGCCCCTGTGGTATAACTCTCTTCTCTAGAAAAAACATTTGTTTCCATATGCAAGTCGTATATATTTTGCTACAGCAAAAATATCAGGTGAAGGTTAAAAAGGGATAAAAACACTACTTTTCCATGTAAGTTTTTTTTAATTGAGACATTAATATATTTTAGTGTATGCTGATATTCATCATCTGCACTTTCGGTGAGTATACCCTGACCACCCAGACACTCCCAAAGGCTGTGGGGCAGGGGTAGCTGGTGGAGCAAACCAGCACTGAACATGAAGAGTATTCATTATGAGAGTAACAAGGGCAGAAAATGGGTGTCTTTTATTCAGCTATTGCAGTGTCAGCATTCTCTTCCCGTACCACAGTATAGGAAGCGGTGAACAGCACAAAGACTATCTGCATACAGTTCTGACTGAGATTTTCAAAAGCAGCTAGTGATCTGTTGAAAAGAGTTACCAAAATGAAAACACCATCAGATGAAAACATCTGATGATGAAAGGAGTTACCATAAAGAGAAATGATTTTGGGGAAGTGCTGTACATCTCCTGCCTGCTAACAGAGGTGAGCTCAGGTGGCAGACACTGCCAAGAGCTGCCATCTTTGTTGCTGCCACTGTTGCTACTATTCCACTGAATCAAATTAGAATGCTTCACTTGGAGTAAAATGTTCATGAAGTTGCAGGGGGTATTCCACCAAGGAGACAATATTGTACCTGGTGCATTACTGGTGACCAAGCCAATGTCTGCGTGCACCCTCAGGGCCAAAGACACAGAAAAGAGTTTAGCTCTGCAGGGCAGACCTGACCCATCTCCTAGGGATTGTACTGGCCACTAGTTTATCCCAAAATCTTACTTGGATGGAAAACGTCAGTCTGATCCCTGACAGACCATCAGATCAGTCTCTGCTCTTTACCCAAAACAGCAATTTTCCATTATCTGACAAACTTCAGGTGAAATTTTTGGTTCGCTCCACCACCTGCATCAGGATGCCATGGGGCTGCAGAGCTATTGTCCCATCCCATTATTTTTGCCTCTACTACAGCTCAACTCCCTTGGCTGTTCTCACCCTGACTTATACAGCCCTGTGTTTGTTTTCAGCCAACAGAGCAACTGATTCGCAGTTCCTGCCCACATCTCACTGGCACTGACATGCTCAGAGATAAATTTAATCTGGTGTCTCACTACCATGGAGCCCAGAATCGACCAACGAAACACCCTCAATGAGCCAGACTTTCTCTGAAGTGCTGGCGGGGCTTCAACACCCACCAGCCAAAAATTAGTGCAGACCTTTTCCTTCAAGGGTTATCGTCTCTAAACTCCTTACAGCAACTTGGGCTATTTCCAAGGTACGTTTGGGAAGAACTGCCAGGATAAGTCCCTGGGAAGTAACCTCAGCCACTGGTCCATCCTTTTGCAGAACTGGGTCCTTCTGTACTTTAGGACTAAAACAGGTCCCTCTGATTGACTTTGTGTGCTAGATTAGGTTTTTGGCTGTGTCAGAGGGTTCCTTATTACACAGAGGAGGAAGTGGAAGAACTGATGTGGATAAAAAAAAGTTATTTCTTCCCCTTTTAACCTGTGATTTTTATCTTGATAGTTGCAGTAAGTCATTGAGATACAATTGCAGGGTAGTGGGCAGTCCTGACTCGTTTTAAGATGGCTCCACCCTCATGTGGGTGTATTCTAGGACAAAAACTCGCAGTATGTCTAGACTGGGATAAAAGTTGTGTTTTTAAAGACAGTAGCTAACAAGGTTTGACTAACATGATTTGAAACCTTGCATAGACAGGACAAGTCAAATGCTAAAAGATGTTTAAAAGTGTTTGCTAAGTCATTTTAAAAATAGAACTTTTATACTTGTCTAGACAATGACAGAATACTCCTTACAGTGGCATGCCCCCTGCAACAGCCAAGGAGTATAATAGCATAGCAAAGGATCAGTAAGAATTTTCTCCACATAGATCTTCAAAGCAATGGCACAGATTGAAGTGCAGGGTAACCCTGAAGGGTCTATCTAGACTACAAGGTAAAAAGGATTCTTTTTTTCAGTAGATTTAGTTCAGTCAGGAACTCTTTTTTCAAAAGCAAGACCTACTAAGAGTCTACTGATATGATCTGCCAAGGTTTAGCAGGTCATATTCTGGGCTCCTCGCTGACTGCAACTCAGCCTGCTAAAATCATGTTAAAAGTTTTGAGGTCTATGTGTCTGTCAGATGGGATTTTTAGTCCTTAAATAAGCTTGATTGAATTAAGTCTCCTGGAAATGGCCCCTTCCCTAAGGCTGATGAGATGGCAGCTCATTTTTCATGCCCATTCAATCTTTTAACCCAAATAATTTCCCTAAACTCTACCAACAAATGCAAAGTTCAGTTTGTCTTTAGTGACAGTATTTATGACAGTGTCAGTATGTGAGCACAAATCCATTTCCTACAGGCCACCACTGCAATTTGTTTTGAGTTTGACTTCGTTTTCACTGAAATGTACTTGGACAAAACCCTTGATCAAATCTGCTCCTTTAAACAGCTACTTGAAAATGTCTAGCCCACATGCTTGCACTCTAACAATTGTCTTGTAAAAAGTCAGCAGATAAATTCTTAGTCATTAATGCATATCCTTACACTGGTTTGCTCCTACCAAGCTTACTGGAGAGTGAAAAAATCAGAATATCTCTTTCCCAGAATTGTGCTAGTATCTTTGACATCTTGAATACTTTCAGGAGAGAAAAAAAAAATAAGAATGAAAAATGAAAAAGTCACTGTGACAGTGCTAAACCAACCATAAGCACAGTCTCTCTGACTGTTAATATCAGGCTCTCTTTTGCTATGTAAAAAATACTCCACAACAACAAAAAAACTGAAACAGAAACAAAACCAAATAAACAAAACAAAACAAAAAAACAAACCCAAACAAACCTATTAATTCTATTTATTATTAAGGCTTGATGACATAGGTGGGTATCAATCTGATAGGAAAAAAGACCTACCTCTCCATTAGTCCCATTAGCGATTATGTCTTTATAACATGGGTGGGTATCTAACATTCAGGAGAAAATTCACAAGGCACCAACTCAATTGAAAGACTCCACCAAACAATAATTTGCTGGTATAACTCGAAGTGACCAAAGTAACACAGTCTGGATGTGCTTGAGACTCCCGGGGTTTAGCAGTCATTTGTCAATAGCTCTCAGACAATGGAGCTGTGAAACGGAGCCACTTAAGTTAACATGATAAGGCTTTTACACGATTGTGTAAAGTTTTTTTGGCCTTCACATGCACCATCTGAAATATTTTAGAAATACACATTGATTTCCTGTTTTGGATAAATAGAAATAAGCAAACCTCCTATGCTCAGGAGCCCTGGAGCCAGTCCGTGATTCAAAATAAGACAGACTCAACTGTCAGCAAAGGCTTTTTGGTAAGCTGTTGTCACCAAAGACCTGGACAAAGTCCTTAGTAAGCCCAAACCACTGCAAAATGTTAATGGGAAGTTGATCTGAATCAGATCAAGCATGCTCTGACCTGCTGTTCATGCTTCTTTCAGGTTTACAGCTCTGTCTTGAAACTTTCTCACGTGCTAAAATGATGACTTCAAAACTCAACATTTTGCACATATATATATGTGTGTATATATATACATATACANTTCTGCATATCAAAGGCCGACGAACCTAATGACTAAAAATATAAGTACCTGACCCGGAGGATTAATCACACACTGTCAAGCTGAAATTGGTGCAATTCTTCCAATCATTAACGTTTTGCTTACAAAAATGTGCTTTTCTGTTTGTTTTTCTGCTAAATGATAACCATTTTCAAGTTGAATCGGCTGCTAAAAAAGTCGAAAACAAGACGGGAGTTGTGCTGGAAAGGTCATACGTGCCTGGAATGGCATGGAATAGCCAACGGGCAAACAAACAGGACAGAGCAGGGTGGCACGGAAGGGGCTCGAAGGTTTTCCCGAACGGNATTGTGTAAAGTTTTTTTGGCCTTCACATGCACCATCTGAAATATTTTAGAAATACACATTGATTTCCTGTTTTGGATAAATAGAAATAAGCAAACCTCCTATGCTCAGGAGCCCTGGAGCCAGTCCGTGATTCAAAATAAGACAGACTCAACTGTCAGCAAAGGCTTTTTGGTAAGCTGTTGTCACCAAAGACCAGGACAAAGTCCTTACTAAGCCCAAACCACTGCAAAATGTTAATGGGAAGTTGATCTGAATCAGATCAAGCATGCTCTGACCTGCTGTTCATGCTTCTTTCAGGTTTACAGCTCTGTCTTGAAACTTTCTCACGTGCTAAAATGATGACTTCAAAACTCAACATTTTGCACATATATATATGTGTATATATATACACATACATAGCTAAAAGACAATGATACCCATAGACAGATATTATTGTCTGATTTTTAATGTGCTCTGAGGAGACATTTAATAGCAGATGTTTTCCAGGCCTAATACCATTTCTTGTCATCCACTAAACGGAGTGGATAAAGCTCCTTTTATCCGATATGACCAGAGGAAGGTCCTTTTCAGCGAAAGCAAACAATTAGCAGTCTGAGTTATTATTTCCTATTATTGTGCAATAGAAGAGGCTCTGGACATTTCAGTGTGAAGGATTAAAGCGACCTGCTTTGCAAACATCGCGTATCCGCCCTCCTCCTCTCCCCGCCCCCGCGGCAGCACCGGTGGCGGGCGCGGACGCGCAGCCCCACGAGTACCCCCTTCGCGGGACGGGCTCGGCCTGCGCTGCCCGTGGGCCAACTGCGCTGGTCAGGGCGGCTCCGGCCTCTGCCCCGGCTCCCCC
>VXBB01011447.1:336324-367663 GCA_013399915.1 Illadopsis cleaveri
TCTTTTTTTTTTTTTTTTTTTTAACAGAGCAGTCAGAACACAAATATTATATGTTTCAAAGAGGACTTGTGCAGCAAGATTTTTCACGGTAACATTTCCAATGAGTCCAAAGTACACACAGCTAAATTTGATGTCAGTAGGAATTAGGTATGAATAGGGAGTGTTACTTAGTTATTTTTGTTAATGTTTTCCAGAGCTTACACATTCAGTCTACATTTTTTAGCAAACTTTATCATTTTGGCATCATAAAATCAATCCCTAGATAGGTTTGTTCTATATGGAGCAGACACACATATGCAGTTGCTGTTCACAGTCAAATAGAGAAACTTACAATAACCATCTAGCTAACTATTCGTGATTGTTTAACAGTGGGGTTAGAAGGATGGATCTGAAATCTGTCTTCATCTGAAAAATTGCTGGACTCTCAGGTGCAGAAACTCTTCAAAAGGCTTCATTTTCACAGGTAGGAGCCAAAATACTTGGGTAGAATTGGCTCTAGAAGGCTGGAAGAATTGCCTTAGTGACAAATTCAGAACTCCTGCAGTAGATTTGGAGTTCATTGAAGCTGATGATTTTCATAGGCAAGTAATTTATTTTTCATAACAGACTGAGAGAATATGTCTTGATGGCTGCAGAAAGAAATATCTCATAAAATACAATATTGAATAGCAGAAAGGAAAGGAAGAATAATTTTTCCCTAGGGCAGATGTCTCCCCTTCTTGCTCCTGCCCCTGAGCTGAGGTGTCTCTGTAATGGAAACTGCTTAGCCCAGAATCAACTGACTAAACACAGCAGCATCAGTCACAGACAGTACCCAGCCTCAAGTCTCTGAGCCCAGAGACCTCATCATTTCAATTACACTGCTAGTTCATGCCAGAGGAGTCAGGATAGTCACACAACACAACTTCCATTATTATACTACTTCTCATAAAAAAAACAAAGAAAGATAAGTTGCACTTGACATGAACATAAATATGCCAATATAAAATCTGTATATATCTAAAATCTGTATTCAAAACATTACAGTACTTTCCAAATACTTTAAGGATTGGACTTGACTAATTTTTTGGAACAGCTGCTCTTTCTTAATCCTTCCTTAGTTTGTCCATGTCATAAATTTACCTCATCTCAGTACTGGGGTTGGAAGTTGTAGGTGTGGACATAGAAGTTTGAGTGTTTAGTAGAATTTAAACCATAGTCCAGATGTTCCCTTGAAGTCAAACCATGACACCAGAGGCAAACCTGATAGAGATGCTAATCGAAATCTTGATCTCTAACCATACTCTGTTTATTTTAAAATGTTTATGTTAAAACCTTACAGCAAAACTAATATGAAAACATGTAAATAGGTGTCTGAATAGTATCCTCAGCAGACAGGTGACACACAGCTGCTGAGAAGAGGCAGGTGGGCTTCAACCCAGAGCTTAGTGCTACATCCTCAAAGACAGACAACTTGTACCTGTGAAGCTCAGCTGCTGCATTGCAATTCAGAGGCAGATCTACAGTCCACACTTCTGCACTCAGCTCTGCTGGAGCAGACACATGCAGGAGATGCCTGGAGAAGGATCTTGCACTACACTGGGGGTCCCCTCCCCCAGCACTGTCAGTGAATCCCCACCATTCCAAAGTATGTCTGCTTCCAGGGGCTCCAAGGCAGCCACAGACAGTGCAGGTTGTGGGGGTCATTTGTACAAAGAGCAGTGAGGAATGTTGTGCATATGGGTCACATGCCAACCCCAGTCCCCACACTTCTTCGCATGTCAAGGTACAGCCAAAGATATAATCTGTACAAAAATGAGCTTTCTAATATCTGTTCAGACTCACAGAACTTTTGGAAAGGAGATGCAGAAAGCAGACTGCTCACCAGGACAGACTTCAGAGATCCTGTAGATAGTGGGAGAGACCCACTAATTACAGCATCATAATCAACCAAAATTATTACTTGTGTAATATTACCAACATGTACTAGAAATTCACTGGGGAAATATCTTTATTTTCCACACTGCTCTCTGCGTAGCTATGTGTTTTGATTCTGTGAAATCTTTGGGAAATCTATAAATTTTCAGTAATTTTCTTAATAAGGTAGTGCAAATTAAAGTTTTAGGATTAATTAACATGATAGAAACAATTAAAACTGGAGGTAGAGGGAGCTCACATCTGTCTTTTGAAGAACATCTGCCAGTCTGGGAGGAACAGTGTGAGCCCTTTCTGACTTTTGCCATTACATTACCTTCTAAGAGATTTGCTCTTGAAGAAAAGAGGCCTTCAGTCTCAGATGTACTGGCCATAAATAAAACCAGATTTAATTGGACCATGATTGCAGGATCAAATCAGAGTACTCTACTTTTGAAGACAAATAAGCAATTTAATATTAAAATGTGTCTAAACTAAGTCCTCTGTATAATTTGATTTCTGTGGCTTGCAAGCTGTTTTTCTATTGGTTTTGTCTCTTCCAGATTACATTACATTTCCCCTCAGGACGGAATCTATTGGATTGTAGGGAAATGTAATGTAATGATATTGCTCTTATGTAGCCTTCATAGCACCCATCTGACACCTGTAAAATATTAAACTGTAAGAATGTGTGTTAAAGTCAGTTAGCCAGGATAAGTGTGTTCTACAGATAAATGGGTTTGTTTGGGAGAGTGCACCACAGCCTCTGTCTGTGTCATTGAGGGGTAAATTCCTAAAGAGTCAGGATGCTGTAGATAACCATTAAATCACAGAAAGCAGCAAAAGAAAGTCATGTCACCTGCAGTGCACACTCCTCCAACCCTGCTGCAGTTGAAACTGGTGCAATGCAATGCACTTTCAGTTTTGCCTGTTGCTTCTAGAGTTTTCTTCTTATTTAGTTTCCATAAGGGCTTTGAATACTTAAGTCTCAGTGTCTGGAGGTTTCATGGTGTGAATAGTTTCTTGGAAACTATAGATAAAGCCTAAACAGGATCAGTCTTTCCATGTCTGCCTATAGACAGAAACTTAGACCCAGGGATGTGCTTTCTCCAGAGAACACCTGAACCAAAGTTCTGCCAGCACTGCCAGAGACAGTAATGTGAAGGGGACATGAAGTGTGCTTCTGTTGCTTTTGGGACATGCAAGCAACACTTGAGCCCCTCTTCACAGTGTGGGCAATGGCGTTGCTGAGTTTGTGGCCACATTTTTCTCTGCTGGGTGAGAGCATCACAACCTGTGCTCCTGGCAAACATTACATGCTGAGACCAGGAACACCCAGGTCAAACTCACACGTGGGGCAAGGCCAGGGATGATAAAGCCTTGTTATTACATTTTCTTTCTGTTGTGCCTGTCACTATTTATGCTACTCTCTTGTCCCACACTAACCTAGTTCCTCTCATTCCTGCAGGTTTACACTTAAAATATTACTTGACAGTTATTATGTCATCTTACTCCCTAAGCGTTGGTTAGCAAACAATGCCTTCAGCTCTTTGTACTTTTTCTCATCAGGCAGTTCTTCCAAGCATATAGCTACAGTTGGCTCTTCTTCTCTGAACTTCCTCCAGCTTGGCTTCCCGGTAATGAGGTGCAGAGAACTGCACTCACCTTTTCCAGATATTATCGCACGTCAGTTCCAAGAAGAGAGACTCACTTACTCTTTCCCTGTGGTGTGTCTCCATGAGAGCCCCAAATCATATTGACATTTTTAACTGTCGCATCACTGAGAAAATTCAAATGCAAATTCAGAGGTCCTCCTTACTCAGCACAGCACTCACTGTATCTTTTCTGCCCTAAGAGAAAAGGAAGACCTTGGACCTCATCTTTCTAACAAACATTACTATTTCTGCAGAGACCACAGATTGTTTTCTAACTTTTCACACCAATCACGTGAATTGGCTTATTTATGACAGGGAGAGGAATGATAGGAAGTATTAACTAACCCTGTACTGGTGGTCAGAGCAAAGCAAAAACAAAGCTGGTTTCCAGTTCTCTGCGCTGAGACTGATTTTCCATTGTCGTTCCACATTATCTTCCCATTTAAGTCTGCTCATGCAATTCTGTTGTGCATCCTGTAATTCTCTTTTAGTAGGTTTAAAACAAACAAAAGGAAGTACTTTTTCACACAGCGCATAATTAAATTATGAAACTTGTTACCATGGGAAGCGCTAGATGCCAAAAATCTAAATGGGTTCAGAAAAAGAGAAGAGAAATTAATGGAGGATAGGTACATTGATGAGTATTAAACATAGTAGCTTGGTCACAGTGTTTGGCTCAGGAAGCCCTTTCAGAGGTGTTTGATGAAAGCAGGAAAGGATTTTTCTGCTGGTGCCTGTTGCTCCCACAGCTCCCCTCAGTAGCCTCTTCTGGTCACTGGCAGGAAGAAAATGTTGGAGTTAATGGTCTTAGTAAAGCAGCTTTAGTGCTCCTCTCCTAACGAGACACACAGATGTCAAACGATGCCTGTAAGTTTAAAAATACAATCTTTAAGCCAAAATTTGACTTCTCTTCGGACATTTTTATCAGATCTGATCGAGCTGACTTTAATACATGCTGTTTACAGCAAAGTGTATGACTGAAATGAGGAATTTTAAGGTTTCAGAATGGCTAGATTTTTTGGCCCAGCCAAAAGTTTGATTTTGCAGATTTTAGAGGTTGGATCAACTTCACTGGGGCCTGATGTCAAGAGGAAACCTGTTATCTGTGCTGTGAAAGTTGTATCTGCTCCTGGAGCTCTCTCCTCTCACTGAACAAATGCTCCCATCGGCCGTTGTGGTGCCATCTCTTCTTGTTGACTTTGCTCTGTAATTGCTGGTTTATCAGTCTCTCCTCAGACTTCTCAGTTTGTCCTGACTGACAAGCAAAACGAACAGTTTTGTGTGCACACACAGGAAGGACAGGAAGGCAGGCTGGTGAGGAAGGAGCGGAGGGCAGGCTGGTGAGACAGGGAGTGAGCCCCGGCCCTTTGGCTGCCACTCTTGTCTGGGCAAAGAGCTTCACCCCACAGGCTGCACCTGTTGCACCAGTCCGTGAGGGAGGGAAAACTGGCCCATAATTTTGATAGCATCATGAGTTGCTTTAATTTCTTGTTCTGTGTTTGGCTGCAAAACATGTTGTCTGATTTCATCTGCATTGCTTTGTCATGGAGGTGTCTTTCTTTCATCATTTAGAATGACAATATCTCATTTCGGTTACAGCCTTGTTTCCAAATGTCTCCTGCATTAGCTCAGACTATGTGTAACTGCCTTAGTTACTGCAGAAAAATTCACTTAGGCATGGTAATGAATAGACTGAAGTGATTTATTTCTATTGTTGAGAAAACTGTATGTGTTTATCTACATTGTGCTGTCAAAATGCACATAGTTAAAAGCCAAAAAACAGTCTGTTGGCTGAGGGCCTGCCTCACTTGGAAAGTAATGCAAGAGAATCAGATTCAGGGACTTAATTTTCTCTGTCACCAGAAGCCCCAAAGTACAGAACATTAATTTTGATTTTGAAGAATATTTCAGATCCTTTGGTTGAAGGAAGGAGGTCAGCCTGCACAGTCTGACTGCATTATCCACCTGCTACTGTAGCTCCATCCCACAGTCCTTTAGCATCTCAAAGTTACGGACTCAAATTTCCTAAACTTTGCTATAGTTCATCATCTTGTATGACTCCTGGAAGTATGAACTCATAGACTCTATGGAAAGAAAGCTTACATTCAAGCAAAGCCTTAGGAGCCACACTGATTCTCTTGTTTTATCTAAGTGGTACTGAGATGGAGAGCATGAACTCCCTGGAGGGAAGCAGCAGTGACTACAGCAGCACTGTGCTGCCAAATGAGAGGGAGAGGACTGTGGTTCAGCAGCTCTGGACTGGAAACTGGGGGCCTGGACCCCTACCTTTGTCACATTGTGCTCTGTTGGAGTTCATGTCACCACATCCATGCCTGTTTGTGCATGTTCACCTGCTCCCCAACTTTTAGACTAAATTCTTCTACAGGTATGGTTGCTATTCAGTGTATCTTGATGGGAAGCTCTTGCAATATCCATAATTTAAGCACTAATTAAAACACAAAAGCAGCGATCTAAATGTTCAAGCCAAAGTCTTGAAAAAACTATTGAAGTATTTATTAACCCTGCCGTGTTAACAAGTTAAGATGCCCCATGAAAAACTAGGATCGAGCTTTATTTCTGTCGATCAGTTATTAAAATACCAATCCTGAGTTTTTCCAGTGCCAATTATTCCGGTATCTGCAGACTGGGGTGCACTGCTCATGCTGCAGAATATTCCCTAGAAATAATAGGTTAAAATAAACAGCCAACCCAAGCCCAAAAGCAAAGAGCTAGTCCAGGACAACAGGCAAGATAATCAGGGAATAACTAACATGGATAATCAGCAAATCATTCAAATGAATTGATTTGGCTCTGGCTGGCGTCCCTGTTTCTGCCTGAAAGCTTCAGTGAAATCTAAATAAGTGGCAGTTATCTTACTGTCTCTTCCTGTTATCTGACTCTAATGACAGCAGAGGAGAGAGGGGAAATCATGTCTTTGAACAGGACCATGGCCTTTCATTTAAAGTAAATACTGAATCAAAATGGAAACTGCCTGAAGAGTAAGTCTGCCTTGGCTTAGTCCTGAGCAGATTAAGTAATGTATTAAAACCAGACAATATCAGTTTCTTGCAACGGCTTCAGCACCTTCACTGCAATGTGCACACAGAGAATCAGAAAGTGCTGTTTATAATGACCTGAAGGTGGCTAATGGGACAACGTGAAGTAGCTGTGAAGAGTTAAAATTCAGCCAAGGCATCTGTATTTTATGTTTCAATAAATGCCTTTAACATTAAAAAAAAAATCACAATAGGAAAATTTAGGGGAGTGATGCTTATCCCAGATTCAGCAATGCACTTGTAGCATCCAAGTTAAAATCACTGCCTCCTTAGGTTCCCATGTAGCTGATGAGGAGAACACCAAGGGCACCCAGCAATGAACCATCCCTTGAGGTTCCTGCCTGTGTCCCCTGGCACTGGGGAGATCAGGGTATCAAAGGTTCTGACTTGGGTCCCTCCATACAAGTGCCTAAATGAACACAGAAGGGCTGAATTCAGGCCATACCTTGCTTTGGGAGGAGAACTGGAGACCAAGAGGTGGTTGACCATGAGAGCACAATGTCCAACAAAGCTTCACCTGGGCTGCTGAGCTCCATCAAAATCAAGCACAGCTGTTGAAGGGGTGGTGAGGGCTGAACTCCATCCTCTGTCACACCTTAAACCTCTGTATGGGTTTAAGATTGGTCCCCTCAGCACACCAAACACCAGAGGAAATGCTTGCAGCTCCATGAATACAAGACCAAACTGTGGCATGGGAAGAGGAATATGGGCTGTGCTTTGACAGCAGCTGTTGTTGGCAGGCCAGGGAGGCAGCTCTCAGAGCATGGCAGCATGAATTGCCAGCACTCCTGTGTTCTCACCCTGCTCACTTTCACCAGGAGTGGGTACTCACTTGTCAGGGGCTGTTCACACCGCAGGAATGCCACAGAGAGGAGGAATTTCTCTGTAATACTTGCACTGGCTGTGCAAGATTTGTACTTTCCCTTAGAGCAAGAAGCAAAGGTCCAAATTAACTTCCTTAATAATACTCTTTTTAATTCTTAAAACCCCCTAGGTGTCAAATTTTATTGTAGATCCAACATCTTTTTCAACAGAGTCTGAATCATTTAATGACAAATATGAGAAATGAGAGGACGACATAATACATTTGTACCTAAAGCTTTGTTTTATTTTACTTCTATAACTTTAAAAATGATGTTTTGACCCTGTTTTATTGGAAAGAAAATAAACTAAAAGTGAGGCTTCAACCCAAAATGTTTTTCCCAGCAGTAGGCATAAACTCTAAAATAAAATGAAGGGTAAAAATGTTCAGGGACTATTAAATGTAATGGAAAAAAACCACCTATCACTTAAATGAAGTTTTGCTGCTAAGGCAGTTTAATGTTTGCTATTCTCAGGTACTAACATTTATGATAGTAACCTTTATAAAGCCAATTTAATTATCTTTATCTTTTTACAAATAATAAATTTAGTTGTCCTACAATGAAAATCAATTGTCAACATAAGCTATGGTTAACATCTAATAAAACAGCCCTCTGTAAATCCATGATTAATAAGATCGGCTTCTGTATTAACTAACAGACATCATAAAATTTTCTTCCTTGCAATAATTTGTATATTCAAGGTTCATCCTGCTGGACTGAGTTTCCTAAAATAAACTGTTAGAGTGAATGAACAAAATTTTGGCACCTATCATTATTATATTATAACCATTTAAATATATACCTGTAGCTGAATGGTTTCCAAATTAATGTCATATTTTAATTAAGTCAGAGAAGATGGTGGCTATAGCAAATGATAAGCGATTCACTTCTTTGTTTCCTTTACCTTCTGATCATAATGACAATGCTGCTTAGGTTTGAGTTTGAGCGTTAGAGGAAGCTAATTGAAATGTGAAAAACCAATTTCCCAAAACAATCTTTACATATGGCAGGGATTACTTAAGCTCTTCTGTGTCACCAAAAATACCCCCAAACCAACAACAAAACAAAACACCCCAGCCCCCCTCACCAAACCCAATCAACCAACCAACAAAAAAACACACCAAAAAAAACCCAACCACCAAACTCAAAAACCCCACAACACCCAAATTTACTCCCTTAGAAACATGTTCACGTATTTCTACTTCCAAAGTAGGAGCAGTGGTGCTCAGATCCAGCATGAAGTTATGCACCATAAGACAGGGGATCTCTCTGCCCTCCCTGTGATACACACTTTGCCTAAGGACTGGCGTGATCCAGTGGCCACTGCAGGCAGTGCTGATCTTCAGGTGAATTTGGGTCTAGTTTTTAAGAGCAGAACAATAATTTCACACCTATCCTGAAAGATCCCAAAGACATTTTACAAAGTAGGGGAAGTAGATATGCTTGAAGTACTTGTAAAAGAGCATACAGAACTAAGCATGAAAACAACTTCCCCCCTCCCCAGACAAACCCTTCCAAATACCATGGAATCTCTTGGCCATAGAGATGTAACAGGGCCTTTGATTGTTTGTGGGTTTTTTAGGCATCATTTTCACTCTCAGTGTATACCTTGGAAAATGGAGATTCTGATCCTTCATCTTACTAATTTACTGTAAGTCAAGTGATTGTAGCAGAATTAGCAAGGCTGGACTTGAGCAGTAGGAAATCAGTCCTTGGAGAAGCATCAGTCATGATTATTACTTCAATGGAGGAAGAGAAGTATCTTACTGTGTATTTAATCTGTTTTTAAAATGCTAAAAAAGCATGTATTATTTCCCACTAGTTGTTATTTTTTGCTTTACAAAACTTCCATGTTAATTAGGGAAAAATATTTTAAATTAATCTCTAGCACTGAAAATTCTTTATCACATAAAAAAAAAAAAAAGTAGCTTTAGTGCTCTGGACATTCCAGAATAAAATTTTATATATATATATGTATGTAAATATATATATGTTGACAAGAACTGAGAAGCTCTGAAAAAATCAAGTGTACTTTTATGTGATATTTCTGTTGATTTTATTCCTTTATTTGACTTTTTTAATAAAGGAAATGCACTCACCAAGTTCAAAAATTTGGTCATTGTGCCTCATTCTCTGAAGTACAATGAGTAGTGAGTGACAAGAGTGACAAAAGCATTTCAAGGAATTCAAGGGAATATTTATACAGGTTTAATATTTTGGAGAAAAAGAAGTAATCAATCCAGTTAACTTCCATTATTTTACAAAATTTAACTTTGTGCTACCTGGAAACCAACAATCACCTCATAAAGCTGGAGAAAGCTGGAAAATGGAACAATTTTCAGGCCTAATATAAAAGAGGCAGCTTGTTTCTAACCTCTTCCCTGAGGAGAGATTGCCAGACCAAGTGTTTGCTCCTTTTTATCTGTCTGAAGAGCACTTGTGTAGCTCTCTAACCATGCCCTCCTATTGATAGCTAGACCCTTCTCTAGAGAGCCAAAGAGTATATTAGAAGTATAGAAATATAACATAGAAACATAGAAACNTGCATCTCCCAACAACTCTGATGCAGCAAGTGCTGCAGTTCTCTGATTTCCAGGAGGAAGCAGGAAGTTTCCTTTCCTTGCTTTCCTCCTGGCTGCTCATTTTTCACTTGAAAAGGAAGCTGGTGACTCTTAATTATCTGTGCTTCTTGTGACCCTCTTACTGTTGTCTGCGTTTTACCCTTTATATGCATTTAAAGTTACTTTTCCTTATTTCATTTCCTCACATTGTATTCATTGTTCTAAGTTGGTTGTTAAATCAAGAGTTGTCTCACTTAACCATTAACCTAGAATCCAAGCAGGACTCATCTGATAATTTAGAACATGGCCATACACTACAGCCCCAGTCACTACAACTCTCCCTCATGCTCAGGTGGCTTGAGTCAGTCTGGGTGTGAACTGAATAATTGTTCTGTGGAAATGGCTTTGTACCTTTCTCCTAAAGGATGTCTTACACAGGATAAAATCAAACCACCAAGTAAGTTAGTCTGGACAGTGGCATTTCTTCCCTCTGGGTTAGATCTGTAATTATAATGAGCGCACAAAAGAAACAACTATTGCTTTATTTTTCTTACCCTTCTTTTCCCNTAACCATGCCCTCCTGTTGATAGCTAGACCCTTCTCTAGGGAGCCAAAGAGTATATTAGAAGTATAGAAATATAACATAGAAACGTAAACATTCACTTCACTGCCTTCGCTATGCTCTTAACGATTTCAAGACTGAGCACAGCAGTGCTGCTTGGATGGAGCTTGTGCTCCCCCTCCAAGGACAGCCTGCTCTGCTAGGTGGTCTGCACCTCACCTACTCTGTCACTTAAAGCCTCTGAATGCAAAGCATGATTTATTGTTTTTTAACTATATAAAGTAACTGCATGGGTGGGCATACAGTTTATAGAGCATTGCCCTCTACCATAAAAAGTAGTTTGTAACAGGGAAAGAAAAGAAGTAGTTGTCAAATGGTTGTAAACACTTGTTTAAAATGCATAAATTTTAAAATACATAGTTAGTGAACATACTTCTTTTCCTGTTTTTAATGCTCTCAAACATTAGAACTTTCTTTTTTCCCCTTACATCTCATTTTGATGAGAAAAGAATATTAACTTTATTTTTCCAGTTTTTCCTGGTTTAATTTTCTTTTATCACTCCAAAGAGTTAAGGCTTCCTCTTGTTTCCTCTACCCTTTTAACAGCTAATTGCAATGCTGACTGACACCTAACAGAAAAAAGAATAACAGTCTAGCAACTCTGCACCTCATCCTCACTCCTCTCTAGTCCCATGCAGTTGTTTGATACTCAAAATAAAGGCAGTCATCAATAGCAGCCAGTCAGCTCAGTCTTCTTTTCTCTCTTCAAATAAACATCACATCTCCCAACAACTCTGATACAGCAAGTGCTGCAGTTTCCTGATTTCCAGGAAGAAGCCGGAAGTTTCCTTTCCTTTCTTTCCTCCTGGCTGCTCATTTTTCACTTGAAAAGGAAGCTGGTGACTCTTAATTATCTGTGCTTCTTGTGACCCTCTTACTGTTGTCTGCGTTTTACCCTTTATATGCATTTAAAGTTACTTTTCCTTATTTCATTTCCTCACATTGTATTCATTGTTCTAAGTTTGTTGTTAAATCAAGAGTTGTCTCACTTAACCATTAACCTAGAATCCAAGCAGGACTCATCTGATAATTTAGAACATGGCCATACACTACAGCCCCAGTCACTACAACTCTCCCTCATGCTCAGGTGGCTTGAGTCAGTCTGGGTGTGAACTGAATAATTGTTCTGTGGAAATGGCTTTGTACCTTTCTCCTAAAGGATGTCTTACACAGGATAAAATCAAACCACCAAGTAAGTTAGTCTGGACAGTGGCATTTCTTCCCTCTGGGTTAGATCTGTAATTATAATGAGCGCACAAAAGAAACAACTATTGCTTTATTTTTCTTACCCTTCTTTTCCCTTTGTCATACATTATACAATACACTAAAACAAATTAAGTGTTGCTTTCTGCTTTGGGCAATGCCCATGTGGTGGGGAACAGAGAGCAGGCCAGGACAAAAATTTAGTTACCAAGAGAGTCGACTGGTCCTGCAATAAAGCCCGAGACACGCACTAGATCATCTTTTACAGAAATGTGGCTCTTCCTAAAGCAATCCCCCACTGGAGCTTGAGTATAGAACTTTCCATATGGAAGCATAAATTCAATATTAGATTTTGAATTTTTTTTGACAGATGCTTGAGGAAAAGCTTAGCAAACCCCGTAGTTCCAAGTCTTGGTTAGCAACCAGTACCTGAGCTCAGACCAGCCTTTAGTGTTAGGGCCATCTAGTGGGAGAGGAGGCACGGACAGGGAGGCTGGGACATGATCTGCATCCGGATTCTTCATCCCATTCAGCTTTGGTGTGGCCTCCGGATGCCTGGGCCAACGGAACAGCGATCCGCAGATCACTGCCAGTATTGCAAACAAAGCACAACACGACTTTGAGGGCTACTTCAGAAAAAGTGTGAAGCAGTCCCTGAAATTTGTACAGCTGTCAAGGAAAGCAGGCTGTACCCGCACTGCAGGAACCAAACAGTCAAGGTAGAGAGTTTCAAAGAGGATAAAGACAGGGAGCACAAAATATGGCATGATTTTTGTGGATGCAAGCCTACTCAGTTACTGGCTATTCCAGTTTGTTTGTTCATACTAATCCTGTCGAGTCCACAGAGGAGGACTTGCTTGTTTGTGCAAGCCTCTCTCACTTTGTTCAGTCTATTCAATACAGCTGTGGCATCAACCCTTAGGGCTGCTTTTTAGTTAATAGAGGATTTCGTGAATCATTGTGGAAGATTATGCTAATATCTAGTCAGTGTCAACAGGTGTGTGGTGCAAGAAAATGGCTCCTAGAGCCTGGAGAATGAAGCCCATTAAGTTTTAGGTACCAGAATTTGCCAATATTCCAAACACATTGAAAAGAGTCTTGCAGTGTCCAGTGTTTCAAGTCCCTTACAGCAGAAGGCTCAGTATAGAAGGTAGGTACCAAGATGATACTAAGCTGCCTCCCAGTTAACCCAAGAAACCCAAACAAAGCTGAAAGGGAATTGATGCTTTTCCTCCTGCTACTGGACTATCAGACAGCAATTAGCTTTGCCCACAAGCTGTGAAAGAGAGGATAAATAATAAAAGGGAAGACAGGTGTTAAGACAGACAACTGATTAACGGTCTCCCTCATGCCAAAGTTCAGAGAATCAGTGCAAGGGTCACTTCAAGTGATGTTTTTCTGGCTCTAGCAGGACTGCAAAGTGCTGTCTGAATGGTGTTGAGGGTATAACTACTAATACTGGGTCAAAGACAAATTTCGAGGATCACCTATTTGAAGAAACATCAATGCTAAGCCTGCAAGCTCAATACAGAAACGCGAACAATCTCCCAAACCATGTTTGGATAATTATCTAAGAATAGTGCTTCAATGTAAGATTGATTTCCAGTGTCTCTCCCCATTCCCATCATAATCCTATTCATCTACTTTGGCTTGTTGCAGCTTGAAGTTTTCTTCAAATTTCCAGGGGAGGAGCATGAAAAGAACAGCTGGTCAAATGCTCCTGTAGATTACTGGAAATCCACTGTTATTATTCAACACAAGCTGCATTTGTTACCAAGTTTGCATGTTTTAAGAACCCTAGATCTTAAAGAAATGCTGTCAGTTTATGATACAGAACCTGACAGAAATTGTGTCCCAACCATCATCTCACATCTGCAAGTTAAGATGAAGAACAGTGGGGCTCAAACAAAAAGCCCAAGACCCAGCAGTAAGATTTCACAGAATGAAGAAGTACTGAAATAAAGCTACTGTCTTTTGTGAAACAAGGGAGAGAACCATCCTCTTCTGATAGCACAAGACTTAGGACAAAGCTGATAATGTTTTAGCTAACTTAAACCCGACACCATAAGAAAGTTCAGTAAGTTTGTTTTACTTTGAGTGAGGTGCTTGTACATTTGTTTTCCATGTATTAATTTATTTGAAGTATCACAGTAAAAAGAGAGGAACTGGGATAAAAAGCAGGTATAAAACCAGAACACTTATTTACAGCTAATTAATACATAAAGTCGTAACTCATAATGCTGACAAAGCATATTTCCACATCCCTTTCTGGTATTTAAGATCTACTGAGAAACAGAAAATTTCTTACTTGACAACATACATATATGTTTAACATAACAGCACCATAATCTGCAGGTTTTTTTTTTTTTTTCTTAAAACTTCACAAGCTGCAACATATAAAAATGGGACCAAGGCATGAGATTGAGCAGGCAAATCTTTTGATTCAACTTTGCATCACTATATCGAGACACTGAGAACAACCAAAGTTATGGCTCAGTAAGAAAGAAATATTTAAAAAGAGGAATCTGCAGAAGATATATCTTAGTTCAGCAATCTTAAAGGATGCTTAGATTTCTGAAGAAACTCTTCTGTCATATCCTCCATTTTGTTCTCCACTGGAGCGGCAGATTTGTTCTCTTTACCCTTTTTGAGACTTCTTTTGTGCTGGGATTTAAAGAAAATACCCCATGTTAAGAGAATACAAAGACATTAAGAGTTCTTGTTCACGTGCAATGCAGTACATAGTGTTCTAAGAAAAAAAGTTGACATAATTCCTGAAAAAGGTTCCTAATATATTGCATTTACTAAAGAGATTGACTGTAGGATACAGAAGCTCAGCAGCTATTTTTAAAGAGTCCACCACAAGAAAATATGCTCTCTCCAGCAAGAAAACCCCTAGACTAATATACCAAGAAGTTTACTGATACATTGGTAGAGCAAAAGGGTCAGAAGCAAGTAAGTAAAAAAAGCCCAACCCCATAAAGACTTAAAAATGCCAATATTTATGTCAGGCCTCTAAGAAAATACTCCATGTACTTTCAACTCTTCCATTAACATACGTCTAGCAAATTATGATAATTTTCTTTATGCAGGATTATTTGCTGAGGAGTTTTCAACTGTCTGTCCATGCAGAAATCTACATTATTTTATCCACTATTACCTGCTATCAGAATCTGAAGTTAACAAAGCATTATTTACAGGATTTGAACGAGTTGTGAGACTACACGAAAATATAAGTGACTAGAAACTATAGCACTGTTATGAAACAATAATATTTCTTCTCTCAGATACACAGCTGTTTTATTTATTGGTGGCAATTACCTGGAAAAAAGGAATGCCACCATTTGTGTGGCAATATACATTTGTATCCATCAGCAATTTGTCATTAGCAAGGCTTTCACTGGGTTCTTGCAACTCTCCTTCCTCTTCCAACAGGTCCTAAAACAGAAGTTTTTCAGAAAGATGTATTTAATGTCTGAATTTCCTCAATGAATGTATCAAGCACAATCAGATCTATAAAAGACATGGAACTTCCATGTTTGAAAAACAGGAATGAAACCTAAGTTATTAATATCATTGCTTATTTTTCAAGAGATTGTTTTTGTCAAAAGCTCAGCACACTTGAGTCCAAGTGCACTGTAAAACACAAAGGCTACAACAGTCCTGGGGTTCCAGTCAACTCTCCACAAGGGCACAGAAAAACCCTCAAAGATGTGAAATTTTCATTCAAGAGCCTCATTTGCCGTTTATATACATACCTGACCTGCATTATCCTCCACTTCCTTTACCACATTTCTTAGCATAGCATCAAGATTTGGTTGTTTTTGCCTTAATTGCTCCAGAAGTAGTTGCCGGGGCTCTGTTCTCACGAGTGTGACTGGATAGAAGTAGTCTTTTCTCTGTGGAGTTGTCCCTTTAATGAAGATTATACACTTTTCAGTGTTTGCTTTCATTTCAAATCCTCAATTTTATACCAACTCATTACAGAAATCATGCTTTGCTCAGTCACCATTATTTGCATGCAGCTTAAAGGTGTAAGGCTGCCAGTGATATTATGTCCCCATTAGCCTTCACTTATGAATCCTGGAACTCAAATTGTTTTCTGTAAGCATTCTGTCCCCAACCCGTTTAAATACCTGTTGGAACATCCACTTTGAGATCCTCTTGCAGGAAACCATTAACCTGAGTGAGTCCATGTTGTACTTCCTCCTGAAGTGCCAGCTTCTGCTCCACAAGTATCTCCTGATCCACCTTTATCTGATGCAGAAGGCCTTTTTGCACCTTCCCCTCAGCAGCCTTTTGTCTGCCAATGTGGTCAGTGATTTCAGCTACTGCTTTATCACAGTTTTCTTCATTTTTCTGAAAATGAAACAAAAAAAACAACCCAACTAAAAACACCAAGTTAACAGGAAAGGCGAGACTGTGGCCTCTTTTCTAAGATGTGGTGCATGATTAGTGACATGACCTGAAACGAAACAACTGAGACCTCAGATTGAGAAGTTTCAGTGCCAGTTTTACACTCTCATTTTGAGAGCTATCTTCAGAAGAGAGTCAGTTTCTTAGAAAGTATGATCATTTTAGAAAGCTAGTCACAAGAAAAAAGATGATGCCATCTGGCTCAGACCAGACTCCTCCTGCTTTATGCACAAACCCTGCACAGAATTAGGATATTCAACTGAACACAAACATCCTGCAAGCACTAGAACCTTTATGCATTTGCAGGGGAAAAGGAAAATGTATTTTCAGCCATTCCTGTTGAAATGAAACTCCTGAAGTGTTCAACAGGTACAGCAGATACAGAGATGTCTTGAGACAACAAATACTTTCAGAGTCGGACTTGATCCTTGGAGATCCCTTCCAACTCAGAATATTCTGTGTGAAGAAGGTTTCTAGTTGAGTTTTTCCTTCTGAAAGTTCACAAAATATTGGATTTGCCTGTTTTATTGCCTATTACAACAATAAAACAAGGGTGGGATGTGAAATTTGTGATGGAAATTTAAAAAAAAAACCCAAAAATGTGAGAAAACTCTTAGATAAGAGGCCAGAACTTGTATATACTCAAAAGGGATGCTTTCTCCCATATTGATTCAATCTGACCAGTAAAGCAATTTGCATCCTCCAGGAAATAGCCTGCATTTGATCACTGTGCATCTCCCAAAGACAGTACTGTAGATAAAGCTTTAGAATTAGAGATAAACACTACCAAGATGATATAAAACTCTCAGATTACAAGATAGCTGTATGGCATTTCTCATGACACCATTTTTTTGAGGTTATGGGCACTTGAAGTTCAAAGTCTTCCTCTTAATTTAGGCTTTTGATTTCCTCTAATTACATCTTCTTAAGCTCAGTAAGATGAGTCTGCTATCAAAAAAACCATAGTTTCGTTTTGACTATAACAGAACTTTTTTTCTCCCCTCTACAAATTCTGCAATAAAGTTTGTCTCAGGATGTTGCATTAGACTACAAATGACTATAGGTACCTTTTGTAAATACTGAAATTGCTGTTTCTCATCCTGGAAAGACAATAGCTGCTGATTAGTAAAGTTGATCATCTGAGAAGTTGTAAATTCACCCCATGCATTGGTGTCCTGAGACAGATTTTTGAGATTGTTGAAAAGACGTTGACAGTGGTCATTGGATTCTTCCAGCATTGTCTTGTTTTCAGCATTTATGCTCCTGAGCTCTTGAGAGAAATTATCCAGAGATGCAACAAATTGGCTGCGATTGGAATTTGTACTGCTGACTAGGTCTGTAGTTTTCCTGCAACAACGTATTTGTGAGAGTTCAGAGATTTTGCAAGGTAGACTTTAACACAGTATACTGTTAGAAATATGAGACCAAATCCAGTGAAATAGCACGGTTCTATCAAACCAATTAGTTATAATATTGTTTTCTACTTAGTAAATTTACAGCACTTGCAGCAGTAGATTTGCTAAAAAAAAAACCCCAAAAAACCCCCCACCAACAAAAAAACCTAAAAGAGAACCAAAGGACCCTAATCACAAACTAAAAACAACTTCAGCAAGACCTTAGTTATTCAGTCTGCAATTGAATGAAACATATTGCCACAGATACATTATTATGCCTTAAGTTAAACCTTTATAACATGGAGTTCTGAAGTCCAGACACTGAGGGACACTCCTCAGCATATTGCTCCCAAAATGATACTTATTGCAACATGCTCAGGAGACAAGTTCAAGGGCAAGCCTCTCAGAACTACTGTTTACTCTGGGGCCAACTATGATCTACACTCTGTGGCAGAAGCCAGCTCTAACACACAGGCCATGCCCAGCAGGCTTTATAAGCACATACATATGAAGAGCATCCAATTTTGAAGTTCTCTTCACATATAGTTTATCTTGAGTAAGGGTACAGCAAAAAGAATCCGCTCCTTACAGGTGAACACTTTCTTGCATGGCAGTGATGGTGGTCTTCAGGCTTCCGTTTTTTGTGAGTACATCAGTTAAGTTCTTCTGAGTCTCCTGAGCAAACAGGTCAAGCTGACTTTGCAGTGAAGACATCAAATTGGCTGCACTCTATCAAGAAAATTATCACAAGTTTCACTGTTATTCTGCACACTTTTTAACAGTCTTAAAGGGTACTTGAATGCCTGAATTAAAATGCAGAGTTTTGCAATTCTAAAGCAGAAGGTACAATTTTTGTGTAGTGAAGATACAGATATTTTGCTTTTGGAGACATATGTAAATGCACATATTGGATATACTCACAGCAAGGGGAAATTTTTGCTATATTCCTACATAAACTCCTTAAAGCAGCCTAATAAAAGCTGAACAGAATTAGGATCAAGTTACTGTCCTCTTAATGTTTTTTCTGAAGCAAATATAATGGTTTACTACCATATAAGAGTTTAAATCAAAGCAAACAATCACACTTGGTGTTAGGATGTTTTCTTGCTCTAAGAATACCTTTCTATGTGCCAACTTCATAATTTCCACTTCTTCTTTCAAACTGTCACAATTATGCTGGAGCTGAGCAAAGCCACCGGCTGTCTCTTCCTGTATTTTTTTCAGAGTGAGAAAAAGATCTCCAAAGAAGGTATCCATTTCATTTTTATGGCTCTCCATCTTAACAAAAAAAAGTTTTACTTACAGTTACATTTTTATATCTTTATTTAAGAAACTGATATTTTTTCTTATCATAACTGACATAGAAACAAACTCTGCCCCAAGAAAATTGTCAAAAGGCATTATGAAGTATTGTGTATAAAAGGCAGAAAGTCACAATTCAAGTCTGAAGTTTGAGAATGGAACTGAGTGTGGACACTATTCCAAACACAAAATTTGATATGCAAGGTAGACAAAATAGAAAAGTAGACAAGGAACAGCAAAAGCTCGTGGGCCATGGACTACCTGCTAAGTCTGAAAACCAATAAAAAGCTTCCAGACAAGTGGAGTTGATTTCTCATGTGCTGTAACTGACAGGAGGGGAAAACGTTTCAGTAACAGAAACAGATCACCAGAAACAAAGACTTGGTTTTGAAAAAACAGAAAAAAAAAAAAAAAAAGAAAGAAATTAAAGAGGCTGCAGTTCTACACAAGTATCACAAGACAGACTAGAATCATAACTTGAAGGAAAGAACTTCAATAAGTGCAGTATTGTTCGCACTTATGGTTGTTAACAAGATAAAGCATCACGTTTCCCAGGAATCAAAGGGACTATAGAAAATGTTTGGTACAACAGCAGAAAAATTTTGGAGTGGTAAGACTTGCCTAAGTAGACTTCTTTTTTTTTCAGATTCCTAAAATACAGGGGGAGAGTATATTAAATGTATCATCAAATATTTGTTACATAAAGATGTAAGATCCATGTTTTGCCATTCTAACTGTGGCACTTAGGCAAGCAGTTGTGCCAATATAGAGAACAAGCAAATTTACCACACTCAAGAGAGAAAAAAAACTCTAAAAGAAAGTTAGAAGATAGAACTCATGGGACAAGATAAGGGGGAAAAGGCCAGACAAGAAGTGGAGAGAATCTGACATACTGCAGAAAAACAAATAACATTATCTGTAAATTAAATAAAATAGAGGAACACAAGACAAAGAGGCAGGTTATGTGCATTACCTGGTCAGCCACAGCAAAATACTTCTTCATGTTACTCTGGAACTGACGGTTTAACCCCAAGACAAATTCTACCATTGGTGTCAAGTTATTTACTGCTCTTCCTAATCCAGTTTCATGCTCCTCCTAGGAAGAGAAAAAAAAATTTAAACCAGAACATGCCTGTTCCTTCATCTACATTTGTAAGAAGCTACTGTGTACATATGCATGAGCTCTATTATGACAGTATACACTATATAGTACATTACAGTCTGCAGGAGTGATATGGGAGGGGAAGTGGGGAGGGACAATGAAGCAGATACAGGTAAAGAGCATCAGAAAAAATTCTGTACATTTACAGAACCACTTTTGATCAAAACCAGTTTCATATTTAAGTAAGAGTATGGAAATGTACTAACAATTAATCTCAGCAGCTCCGCTTTACAATCAAGTGATAGATTCTCATGCTGTGTTATTTTTTCAGACATGTGAGAAACTTTAGTAGACACCACTTCTTTAAGAGAGGCAAAAGATGCTGATACAACTGATGCAAGAATATCTGCTGTAGAAGAACTGGTAGACAGGAGGTCACCTACAAAAGAAACCCAGAGTTACAAATTTTCTAAAAGTTGTCCTGTATGATAGGAACTCTTTTTATTACTCATCACCTTATTGCCCCTTACAGAAAGGCTGTGGAACATTCCAAACACATTATTATTGGTGCAACTGTAATCATTATGTCACTTAAATAAAGCCACTTCTTCCCTAAAGCAAATACATTTTAGGAAGTGGTCTTTGAGATTACTACAGGATGACTACTAATACAGGTATTACACTTACCTATAAAATTTGAGTAAGATGTCAACATCTGTTGCTGCTTCAAACTGTTTTCAGTAATTGAATCTTGTATTTTGCTGAACAAAGCATTCATTTGTCCTGCGAACGTATTTTGGATGACAGCATTGTGCTGATCAACAGCCTTCTTACGGTCCAGCTTCGCATGGAGTCCAGATACATCTCTTGTAGTTTCTTCAACTGTACTTAGTAACTATAATTTTTAAAGTTATTTTAGTAAATCTTTAAACAAGAAGTCAAGCACATATTATATAATGAAAAGCAACAACAGTTCTGAGTTAAAGAAGTTATCTCTCTAGGAAGACAGGTATTTCCCTTTACATCATCAAATTACAACTGTCCTGGACCCTGGTATGTCATTTATGCTTTTAGAACATGGGAAAAAGTTACCTACTAGAGACCATTTGTTCTGGCTTTAAAACCAAAGCATTAATAAATTACTCCCTCAGTATTTAAGGAACAAAGGCATCATTTATCCCAGAATAGTGACAGAAAAATACCTGAGCACTTTAACTTTTCTCTGAACAATCTGACAGTAAATATATTCTTTAATATAGTACTTGAGCAAGAGGTTTCTAGTACTAGTCCTGTGATAAATAAAGGGGAATTCATATAAAGAGTGGAATCCTGGTCTGTAGTGAGCATAAGTGACCTCTATACCTATTTGTCTCAAGCACTCCATAACCCACACATAAAAACCAGGCATTCCCTCCTAATCTTACAGGAATCCAAATAGAAAGAAATTGTCATGGTGTCTGAAGATACAAGTTTCATCACTTTGCAGTTTCAATAGCAGGACACTGTCTCCCTACCTCAAGTCTGTTTTGATAATTATGACTAATCTACAAACACACCAAAGCCACACCCTAAAACACAGAGGGGACAGGACAACATTATTCAAAGCTTTTTGCTATTTTTCTACTCCAGTTCAGAGAATGGTTTGGGTTGGAAGGGACATTAAAGACCATTTAGTTCCAAGCCTCCTACCATGGGCAGGGACATGTTCCACTAGACCAGGTATTTCAGGTGTGTATAATTTACTGTTCTGCAGGATTAGCCATAAGATTTTGAAAAAAATCTACTTATTCTGCAAAAAACCTCATGATAATAGATCCTGCAAAGCACTGGAACTCCCATGACAAACTGGCATGAGAGAAAGTTAGTTCCAGACCAATCAGAGTGTTTAGCAACTATCAATACTACCACAGAGAAAGTCCTGCAATCTAATCCTAGTTTTCCATCTTAAACTCAGGTCTTGTATCACTCACACAATGCTTTAGCAACAATTGGTTTCCTTGAACAGCCCATGAGACTCCCAAACACACGAAGCTGTTTTACAGTAGGTACAAGAACAGTGACAACCTTGCTAGCTGTGCCATGAAGTTTTTGTTCAGTATTTTCCAAAACTGAGACCACATATTCTTCTTCAGCCAGCTGAACCTTGGTTTCTTGCAGATCTTTTTGTGTTTCTTCCAGTTCTTTCTCCTTGATTTGCAGATCTGTTTTACACTGTTCCAGTTCATTTTTACTGACTCTGAATAGTTCAGTGATCTAAATAGGAAGACAATCATCAAAAAGGCGACACCATTTCTTATAAATTTGACAGTCTCATTTCACATCTCTCAAATTACATGACAATGACAGAAGGCAAATTGTCATCTAGCAATGGAATTTCAGCTGTAGGACTCAGGTCTTAAACCTAAACAACAGGTTTGTATAGTCTTTGTAATCACTGAAAGTATAAAGCCAACATCATTCTCACTGTAATAATCACTTGCTTCCCCTCTCAAAATACAAGGGCAAACTACTGTTATAGCACAAGGAAAAGAATCCCACTGAACAAACATAACCAGATACACTGAAAAGGGTCAGTAAAGCTGATTATATAGAGGAGTTGCATATACCAGCAAATTAATATCTACATTTCACTTAAACAAGGAGCTCCAATTTTTGTGCCATTTGTTAAAAGGAAGCCCATGATCTCTCTCCCCTTATTCTTTGCTCCTAAGCAGATATCTGTTAACAGAGATGATACCATTTTACAAGCAGATTTTTTGCTGAAAATTCAGCAAAGCAAATTATAGCAGTAGACATGAAACAGCTTTTCAAATAAGCATTGCAACCTGCAACTTCATATACATTATTTCAAATTCCTAACTTCAAGGACTAGGAAGCTTCCATTCTTAACTAACTGGGGAACTTTAAGACCAACAACAAAATGAATCTTCTGACTGTTCTTTCCTCAAACTTTTTTCCTCCTTTTGAAAGGAGGAATTGATTTCTTCCAATGTTTGGCATATTTAAGCCACAGTTGAAAAATATCACTTACTCTTTTCACTTCTTCCTCCATGACACTGATTTTGTCAATATACTCTGTAATTTGTTCTTCCTGAACCGTCAGCTTTCCATTAAGGGCTCTCAGGTATTAAAATAAACAGGATTAAAATAAACAAATTAGTCAAGTAAGAGGCCATTTCAAGATTTCATACTGCATTTTCAGAAATTTCAAAAACTAAGTATTACTAAATTATAAATGAATAGCAGATAATTTTCACTTAAGGCAGAAAAGATTTAAGACAATTTTCCATTGTAAACTTTCTGTGCAACCAGCCCTATTAAAAGCGAAGTTCAGTATATCAAGTTTACCTTCCTGTATTAGCTTCCACTGAAAAAAAAACCATTGCATGTGTAAATCTGCATGCTATGTAATGCTTATGGTAAGTTCCACACATACATAAATTCCTCAGTGTAAGCCTATTAGATTGTCTGTGTAATAATAAATTTTGAAAGAGCAAGTTGACCAAACAGTTAAGTCTCCTATCTATCTTCAATTTCCTGGATTAAAAACAGATCTGAAGTATTTCTGTATAAGGATAGGTACCACTATCTGAGATTTGTTGCCAGTTATTTTATAGAAACTTTTCAGACATACTCATAGTTTTCAATAGAAATATAGATTCCATTTTTCTCTCGAGCAGCAGCAAGGTCTCGCTTCAGACGCTCAATCTCTTCAGTGTATTCCTGCATAAAGAAACAATCACACATAAACCTGAAAATTTCTACTTTTGATTTCAGTATCCAGTTTAACAGATACTTTACAAAGGTAGTGCTCTACAGAAGTTTTGCATAAGCACAAGAGCAAAGCACTTCACCTCTGTTCTAAGTTCAGTATAGCACCATTTAAATTCATATCATTGGATATATATTGGCTACACATAGAGCATTGAAACCTTCCATTTGGAGGGCATACTTGGCTGTATTCAGCAGCTCACAAGGGGAATAACAACTTCCTTAGGGGCACAGCTACTTTACACTGTCTTTTCACTTGTACTTACTGACAAGTTCTCTTTAATTCAGGCATCTTCTAGGGAAAGTGCAAAATTGCAAACATGTAATACCCACAGTCACAGCTAGGAGCAATAGCCCTCTGTTCAACTTTAGTCTTACCAACAGCTCCAATATCTGCAGGGACCATTGTTATATCAGTGCAGCTCTAGTTTAAAAGCATTAGCTCAGTAATTAAAACCACTTCAGAAAAGCACTGCTACTAGTTACAGCTTCTCCCATGCTCATAAGTCCTGTACAGCAAAGACTACATCAACAAAACATCATGCCTAACTGTAACTTAATTTTTTAAGCTGTATGTCTAGTTACCTTAATAAGAGCTTTTTTTGTTAGCTTCTGATTAACTTCAGGCTTGTTCATGATGTTCTTTGCTCTATGGGCATATTCCAGTGTACTCAATGTTTCCTGTGAAAAACAGATGTAACACTAGGTCAAGCTGAGGAATTAACTCATGTATTTGTATCATTAGCAAAATATATTATTTATATTAGGAATAGGTTTTCAGACTTTAAATTTACCTCAAGATTTACAGATGCAGGTGAAATTGTGGCAATTATTGATGTTTTTGTCCGTCCTCCAAGAGAGTCTTGAAGGATTCTTGTGAGTTTAGACTCCCTGTATGGAATATGAGGGGCTCTTTCCACTAGAGCAGTAATAACTCTTCCTAGTGTCAGCAGAGATTGGTTGATATTTCCAGCTTCACGAGCTCTTTTGTCAACAGCCCCAGACCGACCAATGTTTTCACTTCCTGCAAGATCAACCTGAAAGGCAGGTTATGCTATTGTCTCAACCACCCTGAAGAATGCTTGCCCCAAAGTCTTGCAGAACACATAAAAGAGCTTACCAGTTTTTCAGGAGACACTGGGGTGATAAATGGGACTGATATTTTTCAGAGTGATAAATATACTTCATAGCACTTTATGAAAACAGTAATTTTTCCCCTTATCAGGAAAAAATTCTAATAAACTCTAGTACATGGCTAAAAATTCTATCAATGACACTTAGTTCAAATACTTACCAAGTTGGGCTTTCCAATTTTAACAAGTTCTTCTCCATCTACTGTAGTTTCTTTCATATGGATGGTAATTGAAAACACAGAGTGGGAACGGCTGCAAAAGAAACCAGTTTCAGATGCTCCATTAAAGACAAATATCTAGTTGTTATATGACTGCTGCAAGTTCTGTGGTCTTTATAGAGAATACATTTAGCCCATAAACTACAAATTACATTTTCAATACACAAAGTTATTCTGCTAAGTATAATTTTGTCTGTGTACACATGAATATGGTATTTAAAACCAGTGATGAAGCAACTGGTTGACATTTGACTCACTCAATCCTATAAATTTTATTTTATTTCAAGGAAAAGCAAGGGAAATGCCTTGGTTTTGCCTACATTTGTGTATTCTCAACTCACAAGGAACTCATGAAAACTGACTTGCAGAATTTTTTTTCAGTTCTTAACCTAAGAACAGTTTCACAGAATGTGAGATTAAGGAACATAACTTTCCTTATGCAGGCTAATAAAATTCAGCAACTAGCTGAATCCAGTACTAAAAATTTAGAATTTCAATTAATGTTTCAATCAAAAATAGTAACACAGTTTAAGATCAGAATGATGGAATGGTTTCATCTAGCTCCAACCCCCCTACCATGGGCAAGGACACCTTCCACTAGACCAGGCTGCTCAAAACCCCATCCAACATGGCCTTGGATACTTCTAGGGATGGAGCATTCACAATTTCTCTGGGCAACATGTAGCAGTGTTTCACCACTCTCATAGTAAAGATGATTCTAGGTTGAGTTTATTCCTTTAATATGTTTTAACTACAGGAAGCTGACATATGTAGAAAGCCATACATGTCAAGTTACACCAGTTTGACCATACATAAAACAAACACTTCAGGCACAATAGATTCTCAAAATTCCCTGGAATCTCAGACTAAATGAGTTCTGTGTTCCAATCAGCGGTAGAAAATACCCATTTCCTTCCACCAGTGGACGGACGTGCTCAGTGTATCTTGAAATTAAAATACAATACAGGCAGGGTACATTCTTTACCATTGCAACACTGGGTCACTACTTGTTCATAGTGATACAGATATCACATCTGCAGCTCAAGAATGTGAAGGCAGTAATAAAAAGAATGCTATTTCTGACCCAGGTGCCTCTACTACCTTCTACGACCTACAACCATATGAAGCAGCCCTTGTTGCCACACAATCTCATCCCCAATTTCCACAACCTAGTTTGCAGATTTTACAGAAGCTGGATTTTGAAATGAGGGTCTTCTGTTGATCTGTAAAAAGCAGGTCTTAGTAGTATTTTGAAATTCCAAACTTCAGTAACAAATCCTAATGTATCATTTTCAACTGCTGGTAAGGAGAGGAAAGGATACTCAACCCTTACATCAAGTTTATTTAGTAAATGGGACTGGCCAAAACATCCAGCCACCTAGACCAGCCAGAATAAAGACAACTCACCCCTCTGATACAGGTATATCAACTAAACATCTTCCAAAGTTGAAAGAAACCTTCGTTTTGAATGTGTACAGTATCTACTGCAAGGAGTATTTCATTTATCTCATGCTAGTACATGCAATGTGTTTCACTTATGTATATGTCAGATTTAGGTCTTCTGTTTTCATAGGCATAGAAAGCTTTGAAAAAGTTAACTTTGTAACTTTGAGTTAAACTTCAATATTCTAGATGTCTAATTAAGAACTCTATGATGCTTTTATTTCAGCTAGAGTTAGGTGGAAACCCAGGGCTACTGTTCCAAATAGACACTTCAGATTTACAAAGGATATATTAATTACAAAGCAGGCAAACTCTAAACAAGAGGAGAAGCTTAGGTTAAAAACACTGCAGGGAGAAATAGCTTGTCCCTTTTCAACTTGAGAAGCATTGAGATTTTACGATGCTTTGTACTGGGTTTTTTTGGCTGGAGTTAGTTTTCTTCACAGTGGCTGGTATGGGGCTGTGTTTTGGATCTGTGTTCCACACAGAATTGACAATACAGAGATATTGTTGTCAGGGCTTTTGCATGCTGTGACATTGGCAAGGAGGTTCAGACTGTATGGGAAGTTGGGAGGAGACACAGCCAGGACAGGTGACCCCAAATTACCAAAGGGATATTCCAGACGAAATGGCATCAGGCTCAGTATATAAAGTGGGGGGAAGAGGGAGGAAAAGGGGAGGGGACATTTGTAATGATGGCATTTGTCTTCTCAAGTCACTGTTACAGATGATGGGCCCCTGCTCTCATGGAGATGGATTAACCAAGAGAAGCAGTGAATTAATTTCTTGCTTTCCTTGTGTACAAAGCTTTTGCTGTCCCTATTAAACTGTCTGTATCTCAACCCATGACTTTCCCAGCTTTTACACTTCCAATTCTCTCCCCAAATCCTGCAGGTGGAGGGGGGGAGTGAGTGGCTGGGGAGGGTTGGCTGCTGGCTGGGGGTAAACCATGATAACCCCTCCTACACCTATTGCAATCATCCCACAGGACATAAGGAAGAAATTGTAACTCTGGCTTTCGAACCCACGTTTGACAGTCTGCACTGTGATAGACAATCTCAAGATGATGTCATGTTTGCACTAGCTTCTTACTTCTTCAGTAAGATTTTATTTAAGAAAGAACAAAACAAGGTTTCTGAAATGGGGAAGATTTGTACCTGGAATATGCGTTCATGTAAGTAGCTGCAGTTGTTCTTTTGGCTGCACCCCTTTCCAGGATTTGGTAAACTTGATTTTTGTTGTGTACAGTTACTTCTTCCAAGCCTTTAATAATTACACCCCTCTGTCAGAAAGTAATACATGCTTATTATACGTCTCTCAACAATTCTGAAAGCCTCAAGACAACAAATTTAGTAGCACTAACCTTATTTCGAGGATCATCAAACATCTGCAGTCTTTCTCCGACATCAGGAGTAGGATTCAGAAGATCAAAAAGCTCCTCATTATAGATTTCCAGAAGAGAGACTTTCACTGAAAATTCAGTACCATTCTCTGTGAGTTTTTCAAATATTTGATGCAATGTACGGGGTATGATACCTGCTAGTGGATCCTAAAAATTAAAAAGAAATATTTAATTTATAAACACACTGAAAGAGATTTGGAGCTAGGGGGTAGAGTTTCAACTAAACAGTCTGACTAGATATAAACAAGAATAAAGATGACCTTCCATATAAAAGTCACCAAGAGTTGAATGCAATACATTAAAGATGTAAAGTTGTCCTTTTCATATAAATGAGTGAGATTATTAGTTAATCTACAAACATTTAAGGAAAGTCAGCTTCAGAACTTGAAAGGCATTTGGTTTTCTTTAGCCTTTCGGCAGTTTCTAACTTTGAACTACAGTACAGACAAGAGAAATCTCAGGAGTGAAAATATACCTCTTCCCAAGTATATTCTTCATTGGGTGACCGCTCCCCTTCCATTGTGAAGGTCTTACCAGTACCAGTTTGGCCATAACTGGAAGAATAAAAAAAAATCGTAAACAAGAAACTAAAATACAAGTAAAATTTCCTAATAATAATTATTGGCTTACTTACGCAAACACTGTACAGTTGTAGCCCATAATAACTTCATCCAAAATGGGACACACAACACTCCGGTATACATCAATCTGTTTTGCCTGAGCTCCAAAAACCTATTGACACAAGGACAGCACATCCCATTTATCCAGACAATAAAGTACAACATCACACTAAGTGCTAGCTTGTTTCTACAAGTCCCCAGCTTGACAAGCAGTTACCAACCATATCAAATGTGTAAGTCTTTCTTGATGACTTGTCTGTCACTCCTCCGGTGCGGACACTGACTTCCTTTCTTGCTTGATCACAGTCCACGACAGCGTAGGAGCTTGCTTTCAGTTCTGAGGCATTAAAAGGCCTAAAAGGACAGGAGTCAGGAGGATTGGATTGAAATCATCGCTAACAAGAACACAGATGAAGCAGTAATATCACTCAGTTTAAGGATCTAAAATAGTGTAACTGAGCAAAAAGAACAAAGTTTTAAACCTTATCTGTTTAATAATTGTTTAAGAAAAAATACCACAATCCAGCAGTTTACAGACCCTGTTTCTCCTTTCACCCACTACGAGACAACTCAGGCATCTATAGCTTTTTTTTTGTTATATACATATTTGTAACAAGCCTGTAACCACTTTCAAGATCATACAGACATGCATACAGCTAATGGGCATCAGAACATGTTCAATTGCAGGGGGTAGAAGATGAAATATCAAACAATTCTCCAAAAAAGAGCCTTCAAAAAAAATTTATACATACAAATTAATGCAATAGTGAATCAAATGCCGATGACACAACACTCTAAAGCACAAAAAACACCAACTAACTGCAGGACAGTAAGGAGCAATACCAGAACCTTTATAATACTGATGCACCTGAATAGTATTTCGTAAGACAGACAAAACATCAGATCTGGGGAGGGAAAGCCCCCATTAAAGTCAGTCATAGTAAAAAGGTTTAATAGAGGGACAATAAAATTTTTGAACTTCAGGGTGAGCATCTTGTTTCACCACTGAGTGAATTCAAACTTAGTGCACACCATTATCCTTAAAAGGGCATTTGCCACTATTTCTCCTGAAATGCATGGGAATGCCCTAAAAACCACAAAATCCTATTTTAGTCTTCATTTAATAGTGCTACTGACTGAATGTCTATGCTACTTATATAGTTGACCTGAGCAGTCAGCTTCAAAATATAACTTCTACAATCTTGTACTCTTTTAAATATCTTGACACTAGAGATACTTCAGATGCTCTTTAAATGATAATACTAAAGAAAAGAAAAAAACAAAAACCACCAAAAAAACAACACAAGAAAACCACAAGTACATGACACCTCGAGTTTCCTGAACCTTGTGGCTAACGTTTCTCCCTCAATACATCACTGAGGGTGAAGTGTCAGATTCTGAACAGACCATGGGACACTTGGGTGCAAGATGGACTGAAGTTGACAGAAGATCACTAAAAACTTGTTCACAGGAGCAAGTTAAAGCTTCAGTTTCATGGATTTTAAAGGAACAGAATAATGAACACATTCTGCTGTGTAATCATGTAACACTGAACCAGTCCATGGCAGGAGGTGCAAGAGGCGCACCCCAATTTCTACAGGTGTTTCAAACACTATACATAATGCATTAACCAGTTTTACAGTTGTAACATACAGTGCTTTAAGATTATTTAAATAAGCAGTTCTTTAAAGCCACCTCAGAATTACAAAGAGAACCTAATTTTATACATGAAATTTTATACATGAAATTTATCGCTTCATACCAAAAAGTAAATTCATCTCCTCAACCAAGACATTTGGCCATTTTTACTTCAGCAGTAGAACTCCATCCCATTGCTTGTCCCCTGGAAAGTCTGCATCAGTTAAGTTACGTGACAGCTATACCACAGTGGACATAGCAACAGTTTTAGCTGTTAAAACTTAGCGACTTCCCACAGGAGCTCACAGAAAAGCAAAATTCAGCCTGGATTTTTGCGTGTCTCGAATATCATACTAATTCTACGCAACTCTCCTTGAGCTTCCTACTGACTGTGCGCTGAATCAAGTTCGGAAACTGCAGCTTTTTGCCCTTTTAAGCTATAAGAAATCGTTCCTAAGAGCCTTACTTCTGCGGAAGCGCCACTTCCCCGCGGGGCACACGCAGCCGCCTCAACCGCACACCGGCGCCCGGGACAGGCAGCTCTCAGCGCGGTGCCGAGGCCGCTCAGGGGTACGGGCGGCTCCCTCTGGGCAGACCCAGCGATCCCCCGGAACAGGTATCCNGAAACGCTGCCGCGGGGCCGCCACCGTCGCTTTGAACCGCGCACCGCCCAGCCCGGCCAATCAGCGGCGGCCCCGGGGCACCACGGGACGGGATTTCAAATCCTGGGGGCGGCGCGCGCGGCGAGCGGCAGTGCTGCCCCGCCCCGCCCCCGGTACCGTGAGGCGGGTGCGTTAGACTGGGCCGGGCTCCCCGAGCCCCGGTGCTGCCCATCCCGCTGAACCGTGACGCGTACCTGCCGTACGGCTCCTCCGTGCCGCCAGTACCGCGAGGGGCCAACAGAACAATGTCTGGCCTCCCCTGCGGCTGCCGCTGACACCTACGCGTCTGAGGGCAGCCAGACTCATCGCCTGCTATCAGTCTTCAACAGTCCCATCATCCATATAACCCTTTCTCCCAGGTCAAGCCCTCTGGCCATCCGTTCTT
>VXBB01011447.1:374752-401376 GCA_013399915.1 Illadopsis cleaveri
TCGCCCTAGAACCCTTGGAAAATCTACGGTTTTAAAACAGAAGTTCAACTTATCCAGCATTTACACCTCGTACACCCATCCTGCGAGGCGAGTCCCGTATCCGGCGCGGCGGGGCTGCAGAGCTCCGCGGCAGGTGAGCGGTGGCCAGCGGGCTCTAAGGGGAGCGCCCGAAGGAGGGAGAGCTGCCGGAGAGTGACCTCTCCCTGGGGGACGGAGGATTTTGACACCCGAAATCTCTGCNTGGACGCGCCCCTGGGCCGCCCCGGCCTCGAGCTCTATTTCTCAGGGCCGGAGGCGCAGCTCTCTCGGGTACGGTGCGAGTGCGGCGGGGCCGGGGCAGGGCCGCGGGTCTCGGGGCCGTGTGACCCGGGGCCGTGAGGCCGGTGAGCCCCTGCGGTGTTGTGTAAGAGGCGGCGGCGCGGCCGGGCGGGGGCACCTTGTGAGTCCAGGGCAGTGCCCGCCCGGCCCCGAGTGCGGCGGGGAGCCGGGGGAGCTCAGGCCGCGGAGCGGGGCTGGCGCCGGAGCCTTCCGGGGAGGCGGTGGGCGAGATGGGGGCGGCGGGGCCGTGTCTGCCGAGGAGGCCTGAGACCTGCCTTGTGTCCTGCCTTGAGTCCTGCCTTGTGTCCTGCTCTGCCGCCTGGGAGAGTCCGGGCTGACGTGCTCCGGTGTTTGCAGCTGCACCACCTTTGACAAAGCAGGCTTGGTCATCAGCCGTGTAGCTTTCGTTGCCCGGGGGCTTGCTTTGTTGTTCTCCTTCCCTCTCAAAAAACCTCCGTGAATTGTCGTGTTACTTAACTTGCCATGTCTTCCTGAGACATAATTATGAAAAACAAAAATAAGAAAAAAGTTTAAAATCTTTAAGAAGGGACTGCTATCAGTTACCCAGTCTTGATGGGAGTGGCCTCTTCAGTTTCTGACGAGTTATCTGGTACTGGCATTGTGCTGGGTTAGTTATTGCATGTTTGTGTCACCAGCTCCAGTGGAGAGAGCGCAACTAACCTCGATCAAGAGAGGATCGGACGGGAGGTTGGCATAGCTCACTTTTAGAGGCAATTTAAACTGCGTAACAACTCGGCAAAGTTTGTCCGGGAAGGGAGGTGGGGTAAGGGACAAAGGCTAAGTTGTTTTCTTTCTTTCATTAACGCTGTATCTGTTACCTTAGTAGCCAAACCTATTTTTAATACTGCACAAGTTAGAGACGTCAAAAGTAGCATCTTTCCGGGGAAAAAAGTGAGTTATGATGACTCATACTGTCGGCGCTCGTGTGTCAAAATTCGGATGCGCTGTTACTGCTCATTATTGCTATTTATGCTTCAGAATTGTAAAGGTAATCCACAGTGTATGTTCGGAGCCAGTGCTTTTCTCAGGCTGTAGTTTCTCCTGCTAGATTACTACTCTTTATGCTTGTGAATATGTGCAGTATTTGGACTTGACTTAACGTATGTGAGTAGGCCTGTTATGTTTTCATACTGCCTACAACCATGATTTAATCATCCATTTGATTTTAATTGTGAATTAGGATTTACATAAATGATAATGAAATGAGAGCAGGCATGTGATGATTTTTTTTAAGTTGTGAAAACTAAGAATCTTTTTTTCACTTACATGTTCCCTGTTTCCACCTCGGTATTTTGTTCATGCTTGAACTTTCGCTTTTCGTAACATTTTTAACCTTCATCTCTATGTCAAGTAGCAAGATAATTTCTCAGTTACAACTTACCTCCTTTTCATCTGATGTACAGCATTAAAATTGTCTATTCTAATTGGGAACTCTATGTTTGCCTGCTTTTTTTGCTTGCTTTCTCCTTTCTGTCTTCAGTCAGTGTAAGGCTGTGGTTTAATCCCGTGGATAAAACGGTACCTTTGGGAATTGGTTCAAGTGTCAAGTATGTAACTTATTTTGCACATGAATACAGAAGCACTCCCCTCCCCCGTTAGATGCAGAAGAAAGAGGGAAGGGAGAAGGAAGTTCATTACTTCGGGTGTTTCACTGTACTGGAAGGTATTAGGTTCCTGGCTATAGGGGTCATTGCTGGTTATTGTAGAAGTAGTTTACTAAAAATGCAGTCAGACCATTTGAGAAATGGCATCTGAGATTGATATTTTTGATATTATTATTCTATTGTATTAGATGCTTTCATAGTTACTTCGGTGTCTGATCTTTTAACAGCATAGAAATCAAAAAGTTGGTTATAAAAATCTAGAGAATTTACTTTAATCAGTTTTGTGCCTGGTTGTGTATTTGTATATGTATGATCTGTCAGTGAGTAGCTTTGCTTTCAGCTTTTATGATGTCCATATGTTGCTAAAATATTCTTACGAGATAGTACTGTGTGTCTGTAATAAGGTGATTTTTGATGGATCCTGTTTGAAAGTTGCTTCACTACAGCTTTCTATTGAAAACTTACCTTCTGCATCTTGTTTATAGAATGAGTCAGAACTATAGCTTGCCTGAACAATTGATGTGGAAAAGAACGCTGTAGAGCTGAGAGTTTTTTGTAATTTTAACAGTAGAACCAGAACTGAATTGTCCAAAATTGTAAAAACTAAACTACAAAATAGGTGAAGAGCCAGGACTTCATTTGTTGAAGCACACCGCTGACTCTTGTCAACTGCTCATTGTTATGGGTATGTTGCTCATGTCAAAGCTCTAGTGTTAGACAAACAGTTGCTTTTAATGTGGGATTACAGTGCTTTTAATGATTCAGAATTCTAAAGTTCTCTCTGTTTTTGTTGCTAGATCAGATTTTCTTGCCAGTTCTCTCATCTTTCTGTGAATTTCTTGTTGTTATGCAGTATAACTAAAGTTCTAGTCTCATCTTGTTTTTTGCGTGTTGTTTTTTAATTCAAACCTCACAAGTTTTTCTTTTTGAGGATATAAGACAGATGGTAGCATAAAGCATTGAGTGAGTTGGCTTTACAAAGAGTTTTGGGCAATCTGATGTGCTACTTGCACATAAAACCTATGAAATACACATCAAAACTCAGGATAAAGCACAGAGGTCTCTCCTGTAGCATCCAGTTTAACATTTCCCGCTGTGTGTGCAGGGCCACGTGCTAGACATCACCAGTGCTGGGGGTGTGGAGCAAGCCCTGCAGCTGTAGGGTGATGGAAGAAAAATGTCAGGGGAGAGGAAGAGAGAATGAGAGCCACTGGTCTGCAAGTATTCAATGAATAAAGCAATTAATTGAATTAATGAGTACATTTCTTAAGAAAATGTGTAAAATATACTTTGAAGCAGTTGGCCATGTAGCACAGAAACTGGTCTATCAGTCATGTTCCTAACATGCTATTTGAAGACACTGCTGTAAGCCTAATTACTGTATCAGAAATTGGTGAAAATTTTAATGATACTATATTTTAATGACATATAAATATTAAAACCAGATAATTTTATTTAACTTCCCATCTCCAGGTCTTCCAAATAATCAAAGGCTTCAAAACCCTTTTGCAATTTTGTAAAATATTGAAGCAAAGAATTGTTAGGGAAATTGTTTTATTTCTGGTGAATGTGGTTAGAGCTTGTTTACCTTGGAGGTTGTGTTTGGATAAATTGTTTGGGGCAATTTTTGAGGATATAGGAAGAGTAAGTTCAACATATTTAGAGATTAAAAAAACTTGCTATCTTTTATTGCTCTTGAAACATCAAACTGTATAAGGTCCTGCCTTTTTGTTTGACTTTTTTACCCAGTGCTTTGGAAACTGTGGAGTAGCCAAGTTAAGGACTGTAGATTTAGGGCAGTAAATTAGGTTTATGGTGTCTTGATTGTATATCCTATCTCATTTGGCCAGCACATCATTGTTTTTCTCAGGCCAGTTACTCAGCTGGGGCCTGATCTCACATGTGAAATACCAGGGCCCTTGTTTTTGCCAAGGTCACACGTGGAATGGTCTCATTAATGCCACTGGTAATTCCTGTACGCTGCTGTTGCACACCAGTGTTTCTGCTGTCACGTTGGCAGTGCAGCCTGTGGCAGACCAAGTTTTACTGCTGTGATCTAGAAGTTGCAGAAGCTGGACTCTGGGAAACAAGAGCATGGCAGTCATCTGCCCTGGCCACCATCATTAGGAGGGAATTTTCTGAGTCAATTACAGACTTGGCAAAAAGCTGCAGACCGAGGTTCTGAAAATGCTGTAATTGTAGTGAGACTTTAGAATTTCTTCAAAATGAACTACAGAACAAAACCTTATAAATATTCATCATCTTCAAACTTGCCTGATTTGGCATGATTAGTTGTTCTTAATAACTTGGGAGCACTGATTAAATCATTGTGGGGCTTTGTAGTTGGATCTTTTGTGTATGAAGTAGTATGCTGAATTCCTGATGAGTTTAAAAGTGATAAAACATGTTAACATTTTGAGCAGTTTTATCTACTTATGCAGTCTGTCTGCCTGTGCATGCAATCAGAATTATTTAGATCAGTATCAGGAATGTGTTGGGATCTCATACGTTCTCTAGCTTCATGACAAGCAAATTCACACAAGATTGATGCTTTATGGATGTTGAATCATGAGGTATTTTAATCTCTGAGTGTCTAAAAGAGTGACTGATGAATGTGTAACCTGAAAAAGTATGGATAGTCTCCTGAAGAATCCCTTTTGGTAATGTTCACCTGAACTGATTTAACTTTCCTGCCTACAGATTACTCTTAACCCCCTCCCCCCCATTTTTATTATAACATACAGGTGAATGGAAATGTTAAGAGAGTAGGTAGATTCTTGATTGTTTTACTGGTAACATAATTCTACTGCTGTCATGATCAGAAGTAGGTGCAAGAGACAAAGAGGAGCTGTGCAAGAGTGCAGATTTACTTGGTTGTTGCAAAGCCACAAGCTTGCAACTGAAGAACAACATGGACTCCTCCAGAGTGCTCAGTTTGGTGCTGTCATCCCTGTAAGAGGTGAGAAAGCTCTGCCTGGTAGTTCTGCAGCACTGGGCCTCCTGCCAAAGCACACAGCACTTCTTTCACTGCACACATTGGCATCTGGAGAAATCTTCATGTAAACCAAGATGGATTAGTAAACAACACAGAGAACATGTTACCAATGGTAACTCCCTTGCAGGACAGAACAGAGGTTCTCACTCAGTGTAGGTTTCACTTCACTCTGGTAAATGGTAAGCAATTAGTTGCGTAAAAACTTCAAGCAAACGTGAGTTTTAAGGCAACTGATAGAAAGCAGGCATCAAAACCTGCTGAGATGGTAGCTTGCCTTTCATCTGGAGCAGGCCTGTGTGCTAGCACTTGACTTCAGTATGTGAATACTGTCATGACAAAAAAAATCTTGAGAAGCACTTTGGAGTTTGTGCCTTGGGGGTCATATTTTTATTAGCTAGTCACATTCTTGCATTGAAGCAACCCTCAGGAGTTTCTCTTAATTGGTTTTCAAATATGGTCCTTTAATTGTTCAAACACTGGACTTAGATTTGACTACACAGGCTAATTTTTAATTAAAGTAACTTCACTAGAATAACTCAGAGATTAAAATAGTGAAGCAGAGTCATATATCACTTAATCCCACTCTGTAATACTCTGTTTGCAGGTGAAACCTGGCATCCCCAGAGAGCCTTGCTGGTTCCAAGGGACTGCCTGCCTGGAAATGATTACAAAATTGAAACCTCAAAGAGTGGAATATAATTTCACTAGAAGTGCTGTAATTGAAAATTCAGTGTTGGTTTTAACTGATACTTTTCTTGTACAAGTGAAGCAGTTTTGATGAGGAGGAAGAATATTTCCTATTCATTGAGTATGGACACTGTTCTCAGTTCAGACATCCCTGTTCTTTTTTTTCTTTCTACCTTTGTCATCTTTCCACCTGTAATTTTTGAGCCAGTGGAAGAATTTCCACTGCCACAGTAATGCTTCTTACTGTTTCTGCTATTTCGGCTTTATGGGATCTTGCCCTGTTGCTTCTGTTTTGTGAAAGTAGCATGACAGTATTTCTTTTAATGTTTTTGTTAGGCTATTAGCTGTGCAATAAATATAGCACCTCCTTTGTGGAAGAGTTGTTTCACTACTGACCAGCAGTATCCTGTGCTCACTGTAATGACAGTACAGCAAATAGCTGTAGCACATGGACTTTAGGACAGCTTCTGAACATGGCTTTAGAAATTAAGCTACTTCTCAAAAAATAAGGACAGGATTTCTGGTTTTCTTACTTCTTTTTGCCTGTGGTTAAAAGCAGTTCTGTTGTCAGAAAGTGATTTATAGGGTTTTAGGATTCTGGTGTGAAAGAATGGAATGTGGTGTTTTTATAAAGCAATTGCATTTATTTAAAAGCTGTGCAGGAAAACAGTCATATGAAGGAATGTTTGATATTGGGTATTACAGCTTATTCCGTAAGAAAATGTAATGGTATAAAAGTTCTCTCTAAAGTGAAATTTTTTCTTCTCACTTTTGTATTGTAGTAACATATCAGCAGGAGGAGCAGTACTTAAGCAGGAAGTGTTGGTCTTGTCCTTTTGACGTATTTGCCTGCCCGGAGTATTGCATAGCTGATCAGCCCTTGCTTTTATTTGAGTTGTCTGGTACTATGATTCACTTTGCAGCAAAATAATCATAGGTAATGGTGCAAACCCATTTGAAGTTAGAGAATGTTGTATTCACAGTGCCCACTGAAATAACAGTGAAGGTGGAGATACAAATTTCAGTCCTTGGTTTGAAGGCTTGATTACTGATGTCATCCTTTGAAAAACTGTAGGTTTTTCCTGTACTGGAATTTCACTACCAAGCTGGAAGTAGCCTATGAAGGAGGCCGAAGTAGGGAATCATAATAAAATGAAGTGGAGGTGTGCGGCTTCACAAGACATCAATTGAAATCTCATAAGGTTTCGTAGCTGTGTAATTTGATGAATCACATTGGAAAGATGAGTCATCTGAACAAACAGTAAAGTTCTGTGGCTTAGTGATGTGGTGTAGAAATAACAAGGAGATATCAGATGACAAGGAAATTGTATAACATTAAAAAAAAACCCCACAACTCGAGTAGTTTATAGTATATATGTGTCTTCTGACAAGCAGCTGGTATCTTACTGAGATGAAATATTCTAGCTGAAAAGCAAGGTAGAGGTGTTCAGTAGCAGATACGGAATCAGGAGCTTCAGGGCCGTCCTTGTTCTCCCACATACTCAGATTTGTCAATGCAACTTGTGTGCAAGTGAAAAACAATTAAGTTTAGTTACTGGTTTTCATACATGAAAAGTATCTATTCTCACTTCAAAAATTTTACACAGCAGCTTAAGTTTAGTAGAGTATGTCCTAAAACTCTGAACTTTGAACATGGAGGCACTTTTTAATTGTTAGCAAGGTTTGTATCAGTGCTGTTGATGCAGAGAAAGAGATGTTGTGGTACTTGAAGTAATCTTGATATTTCAATGGTATCTGCATTTTTTGGTGGAAGAAGGCCCATAGATATTCCAAGCACGGTTAGCCTGAGCACAGGGTAAACCTGTGGGTAAATGACCAGTTTAAATGAGAGTTTACACATTTAAATTTGAATTCAGTGTTTCAATTACTGTTTAGTGATTACATTTGACTGCACTTTTGTTTTTTAAAGTATTTCATAGTGAGAAAACAATGTTTTACTAGTTTATATGTTTCCATCTAAAAAGCATTGAACTGCAATTTAAGGAAGTTACTTCATATTGTTTATAGCTTTTGCTTGGAGACATTCAGATTCTGAATCAGCCGCACTTAGTTTCTTAGCATTTCAGAATTGTACCTTTAAAGAAGGGTGTCTTGTAGCATCTGTTAAACTAATGGTAGAAGTTTAAATATTGAGCCAATCTATTCCTGTTTATCGTGGCAGTTCTGCAGTCTTTGTATTTTTATGGCACTATTACAAACAGTGTCACTGTTTCTTGCTTGAGTGTACAAATCCAGTGGTCTGTTAGTAAAATTTTGTTTATTTGACAGAGTTACAACACTCGTAATATAATCAACAATTCAGATACATGAAATACTTTCCTGAAGTTTGACAATATACTTGAGATAGCAGTACATGCTTCATTTTATTTGATTTTTATCATAATTGAATAAGGGGATGACATTTATTAACTTTGGGTTGTTTAAATTGCAGTTAATATGATACTTGAAGCATTTGATTAAGTGATCTACATCTTTACTGTGTTTCTTGGTCTTGGATGTTTCTTTTTTGTTTTAGCAGCAATATCTTTCAGGATCTGAATTTTAGCCAAGTTCAGTGAATTTTGTGCCTAATAGAACTTCTAGCTCTTGGTATTGCCCTGTATTGCCTAACATAATACTAAAATATTAGCAAGGCTTAAGTGAAAATAATAAGAAATTTCTTCTGTTTTCTTTAAGGTTTCAGAAGGAGATAAACAACAAGATGAACAATCCAGCTATTAAGAGAATAACAAATGAAATTATCAAATCACCCGAGGACAAACGAGAATATCGTGGACTGGAATTGGCAAATGGCATTAAAGCTCTTCTCATTAGTGACCCCACCACAGATAAGTCCTCAGCAGCACTTGATGTCCACATAGGTATTCAATTCATGTTGTGTTCATTATGTCATTAATAAAAATGCTTCAGGTTTTGGTATCTTGATGCAAATAGACTGACAGGAGTGGTATGCAGTTGGCAGCCTAGCCTCTTATTGTAATTTATAGTTTATTTAATTCTTTGACACATCAAGTTGAAAATTACTAGAGCTAAATGCTCTTATTGTACTTTGTGTTTACTCAAGTATAGCTCAGTCAGTGGAAAGACTGCTTTTAACCATTAAGACTCATGTTATGAAAGATGTTTTGTAAGCAGAAAAGGGGCGGGTGCAAGTGCAATTATTTCAGACAGCTCCATCTGTCATGTCAGACTTTTTTTTTTCGTGCTAAGTTGTTGATGTGTAGAGGTGAGAAAATGCTGTAGTGCTAGAGAAGTTAGAGAGGCACTCCCTGACTTCAGTGGTGCTTATGTGTGCAAAGAGAAATATGGGAAATAGGAGGGAAAGGCAATTACTTTGACTCTTTGGAATAATGGAAGCCTTTTCTTATGTCTGAGGTATATCTCAAGCTTGTGCAGTTTTTCAGTTGATTGGAAAGTACGATATATATGTGCATAACCTGAACACCCTCTTGCCATGTCTGTAGTTGAGAGCTCCTGCTGCTGTTTGTGTTAGGGCAGAAGTAATAGAGGAGCTTCAAAAACTTCTGGCCTTTTTTGTTGTGGGGGTGGCTGTCCCAGATCATTATCTAGTTCAGGGCATCCTGAATGTGGTTTTGTTTAGGTCCTGTGACAGTGATAGGCAACTGCAGCATCCAGCTCCTGCACATGTGCTGGAGGAGATCTATCTGTTGCCTTCATCTCCCCTCTCCCACTGCACATGGCTGCACACTCTGAGGCAGGGCTGCCACTCAAACTTCTGCCTTTCTGTCTTCCATTCTTCCAAATCATTGTTGTCTTTTAATCTGTTTGCCTTCACACCTGCTAGCTGGTCATCCACAGCTGCTTGTGTTCAGGCAAGTACAGGTTATCTCTCATCCTATAAACCATAGGATAAATACCTCTTTAATTATGGTTGGCAATTGCTGCCTCTTAACACAATGCATTTATTAAAGTCAAAGTATAGATTTCAGAACAGTGTGATTTGCCAGGTCTTTACAGGTTATGAGTCATGGACTTCAATTGAAAATGATCTGTATAAGGAAGTGCAAGCTGATCTGGAGAGGCACAGTTTGAGACACTAATTGGTTCAGTTACTAATTTTAATTTTTAAAATTTTTAAGATTAAGTTTAGTGGACTGTAGTTACACAAGTATCTTCTTGCAGCCACAGAATGGATATAATTGCCTGAAGCAACATACTGTAATACAAAGTACTTTAAAAGACTTAAGGTTTTGGTATTACTTTTTGTGAATGGTTACATGAAATTTTTCCTCTTGCAGGATCCTTGTCTGATCCCCCCAACATTGCTGGGCTTAGTCATTTTTGTGAGCATATGTTGTTCCTGGGAACCAAGAAGTATCCAAAAGAAAATGAGTACAGTCAATTTCTAAGTGAGCATGCTGGGAGTTCAAATGCTTTCACGAGTGGTGAACATACCAACTATTACTTTGATGTGTCACATGAACATCTAGAGGGTGCACTGGACAGGTAAACACATTTTTTTAGTATTTAAATTTTTGTTACAGAGATTCTACTTGAATTTATTAGTGTAAAAGTTTTTTGATAGTTCTATCATTATGACACTGAAAAAAAGGTTAAAACCATCTTTTTTGTTAAAATTGATAACCAGATATTTTTCAGTTTGAAAATCTTACTCATTATTTTCATCTAGGAGAGTTCTTCATCGAGGCAGAATTTTTGAAGTTTAAATGTTGTGTTTACACTGAATATTTTTGAAAATGTGGGGCACAGAATATGATCATGAATTTACACGTTGTGCAAATACTGGGATGGTGCAATCAAATGCTGTGCTCCCCATGGGATCCTTAGTGACAGCAAAACAAGGATGAAGTCTAGAAATATTTAAGGATGCTCTTAGTAAAGGGAACTTGTTGAAATCTTAGTGTTTTGTAGGAGGAGACAGAGATTGGAAGGTGTATAGTCAGTGAGGTAGAGTGAGTTTTCTCTTTGGCTTCCCCCTGGATGTCTGACAAGACTTATTTGATTGGTGAAATTAAGAGCCTCTTGCAGCTAAACCTCAGAATAGGAGAAATTTTCACTGTGGGAATTGTGATGTAAGGCCCTGGATTCTTTTGCATGATGAACATGTCTGCATTTATAAACAAAGAAATTGAGCAATAAGGATACTAAATCATTGTCAAAACGTACAGAATTCGTAAATTCTGCATTAAAAAATAATGTATTCAGCTGTTTTCAGGAGGTACCAAGCTTTACACTTTTCTGTTACAATTTATGTACAGTACTCTTGACTTGAACTAAATTTTTTTCTCTTTAGATTTGCCCAGTTTTTCCTGTGTCCCCTGTTTGATGAAAGTTGCAAAGATAGAGAAGTGAATGCTGTTGATTCTGAGCATGAGAAGAATCTGATGAATGATGCCTGGAGGTTGTTTCAATTGGAGAAGGCTACTGGAAACCCCAACCATCCCTTCAGTAAATTTGGAACAGGTTTGTCAGAATATAATTATCCAGTGGAGTTCTGTATAACATACATAGTACTATTGTTTATATAAAATTGCTGAAGACAGACTGTAACAATTCTCTTATTTTCCTCTCCATGCATGTTTATTATGGTGCTTTATCACATTTTTCACATCATAGGCTAAACAGAGCTATATGAAAGCATAGGAAAAGAGAGATCCAAGATTTTGAGAACAATGATGAAGCAACTGTTATATTCTGATAATTACTGCAGTGAGTGCTGTTTTCCAGTTACCGGATTTGACATAATTTGGTAGTGTTAAGTCTTTGTGTATAACAAAGTGAACAAATTGAGTTTAAATTGTTGTTAGCCACAATGCTTTTTGTTATTTAATATTACATTTGCACTAGATGACAGTGACTAGGTCATATCAGAAAGATGAGCCAAATACTGTGAAAATTACTAAGTAGGAATATAGAAACAAAATCTGAACCATAGAGCACAACAGTAGGAGACAGACAGACAAAATGATCTTGGACAAATCCCAATCCTATGGCTGTGTTTTTGGTTTTTTGTTCAGGCTAAAGTATTCACAGAATGCTTAGTAACAATTTAAAATAAATACCACAAAACCTCAATTCAAAAAGCATTAAAGTTAAGGTACCATAGTTCTGGACAAAACCACAAATGTTTGATGCTTTGGTAGAAGTTTAAATGTTGGGTGGTTTTTTTGATAGGCATTGCTTTCTACGTGAATTTCTTGTTGAAACCTTCAGAGTGACAGGACTGCACTGTTTAATCATTGAGTATAATATGCTCAAAAATGTGTTTTGTGGATGGGTCAGTTTGCTTTATGAATAATTGACTCAAATATTGGGTCAGTAGGATGATGGGAGAGCTGATAATGGGCTTCAAGGTAGTGGTTTCTTCCTCTGTCTCTAAAAAGACAGGATGTGCCTTTACATCTGTTGATGGAGAGCATATTTATGGGTCTGGTATCCACCTGCCACAAGAGCAGGTACTGCTCTGTTGTCCTATAAAGACAGACTGTCTGTAAAAGTGAAACTATAACTCCATTCTCCAAACAGGTAAATTTTAACATAATGCCTTGGGAGCCATGGATTAGTAGGCAGGTGTTCAAAGTACGTTCTGTAATCTCTGTTACTGAAGACATTATTTAATTTTTATGTAGCACACAGAAAACATAAGTGGAAATTGCAGAAGTAGTTTTGTACAGTTTAAGAAGGTTGTCTAGCTCACACAAGTGAAATGTTTTCTTGGGGAGAATACCCAAAATATGCTCAAATTCAACAGTAATAGTAATATTCCTTTCTCCTTAGATTAGGTTCTGATTCTGAAATGAAATTAAAGCACATAGCCTTCCAGTAGGTATGACTTGGCAGAAGTAGAGCTCAGCTTTGATGGTTTTTATTTACCCAGAGATGACAACTGATGCATTTGGCATCCTTACTGTTTCCTTTTGATCAGCTGAGATGTTGTTAATCCAGCAGAGTGTGGGAATTACTCCATTTGGTGCTTCAGGTCACTCCTCATTGCTGTGCACCCTGTTTGGTCAGCATACCTATTATTCCTAGTCTGTCCATAGGAACAAATGAACCTTCCAGTTTTCTTTTTAAGGGTGTGCATTTTTCCCCAGATATCCTTCACTGTTCTCCCTGAATTAATGCTTGTGATGGTGATTCTTCTCCATCATTACCCTCAGTGTCAAGTAATTTTCCAGGCACTTCTGCACTGGCTAGTGTCCATTTTCCTACATCTGTAAGGTGTCTTCTGATTGCTGTTTCCTAATGTGCTCCAGTACTGTAACAGCACAGTTACTGACTGAAGCTTTAACTATATATGATGTTATTTTATTTTAACTTATCTATTGATGCTGTGGGAATAAACAGAGTAGGTTGTCTAGAAATTCACCATTTAATTTGTGTGCAGATGGTGAGGAATATAGACAAAATATTTAAAACTTAAGACAGTATTGATCCAGTTTTCTTATTATGCATATTGATTATTTAAAAATTACTATCCATCCAAAGGAAAGCAGACTGATCAGTTTATGTATTTCTTTTTGATCTGTAAGTTCATAAATGTTAAATATTGTTAAACATCAAATATTGTTAATTGTTTTTATGTTACAGGGAACAAATTCACTCTGGAAACTAGACCAACCCAAGAAGGAATAGATGTAAGGCAAGAGCTGCTGAAGTTCCATTCTACTTATTATTCATCAAATTTAATGGCTATTTGTGTCTTAGGAAGAGGTGAGTTTATTCTTTTGGTTGAGTAAGACTTTACGTATATACTTGGAACAAAAAAATGGAGGTTCCAACTGCTTAGAGCCTTCAACAGCTGAGATGATATTTTATGTAGTTTTGCCAAAAGCTTAATAACAGTTGTGTTGAAAACTGTTTGCTTTTTGAAAATGTGCTGGCAGACTGGTATTTGTATGGTGTTTCACACTAATGCTCGGATGGTGAGTACAAATGGAGGAAAACGAGCTTTTTATCTCATCAAAAGCAAGTTCACTGAGGAATTGTACATGGAAACTTTTTCAGTAGGAATCACCTTGGCAACTGTAAATCTGTACTAAAGAGAACTGTCCCTGCAAGATTAAATGAATGTTTATTTTGCTGATATGCATAAAAATCGGTGGGTTTTGATAGAATAACATGCAGTTCACAAAATTTTAATATATAGTGAACCTGCTTGGTTTACATTGTTTTGTTAGTTTTTTTCCCCTGCACAGTTCTTGTTGTATAGTGTAGGAGCATGCATATACTGGGCAGGAAAGATTCTACGGTCTCAATCTAACTGGGATTGTTTTGATAACAAGGTAACTGCATTTAGAAATCTTTCAAGGATTAAAGTTGTATTTGAGACGCCCAAGAGACTGATGTTTTGTTTCTTCCAATGCTCACCCTTGGAAGTCTTTCACTAAAAAATTGTCAGAAGAATCTTTCTTACCTTATGCTCACTTTGAGAAGTGCTCCAAAATGCATTTCTTGAGGCAGAAAGTAACTTTGAAGGCAGAATTTCAGCAGAAATGGTCTAGGTCAGTTTAGGTTAATGCACATCATTGTATTCTTTCTGCAAAACGTCTTCTCTCATTCTTGAAAAGTACTACAGTCACAGGCTGAAATTAGAGTGGATGTAAAATTAGAAGTGGTGGAACGGGTCACAGGTGTGTGTTTTGGGTGCTAAGGATAGACCTTGCTCACAGTGTACCTGAAGTACTGGACATGCACTGAGGCTAAAGAAAATTCAAGTTTTGGCAAAGGTGCTTTCACTCTAGAAAATTTGCAGCTGTAATTCTGTGTCCCTTAAACTTTTTGTGAAATGTTTATTTTTATAAGTTTTCAGCATCTGATGCATCTTTCAGTTCTAGCTTAGTTTAATCTGTAAAACGTAAAGATATGTTTTCAGTCACAGGGTTTATTTAATCATGATTGAAGCTTTCCCTCATTAAGGATGGTGCTTCTAGCATGTTACAGTTCAAAATTTAAATATGAAATTTTTTTTGTCTGAAATTAAAAATCATAACACCATTAAAGCTACTTTTCTCTATAATTCATGACTCTCCCAAACAATATTGAAAAAAAAAAGTTTGTTACTTTTGTTATGTAATGACTGTGTTTTTCCTAATGTTTCTTTATTCTAGAATCCTTGGATGAGCTGACTTGCTTAGTGGTAAAGTTATTTTCAGAAGTAGAGAATAAAAATGTCCCTATACCAGAGTTTCCTGAACATCCTTTCCAAGAAGAGCATCTCCGAGTATGTATGGAGATATGTCTTCCATCCAGAGTGTATATTTTAAATGGTTTTTTTTTTATGTTTCAGTAATACATTGTGCACTTCACTACTCTTTTATCAATGTCCCTGTTGAATTCCATATTTCTTTATTAATTTTCCATCCACTTTTCCATGCTAAGTTTAGTTTTGTATAATTTATAATAAAGGTTGCACATTTGGTTGCAGCTGTAAGCAACTGTGAGATAATTAATTTTCTTTGTTTGTATCATGAATGGCTGAAGTGTTGCCCTAAGTTTTAGATTCTTTTGAGATTTGGGAGATGTGTTTGTAATGTGTGTGTGTGTAAAGAGAACATGATACATGCTCCTGACATGAATACAGTAAATGAGTTTCCCTTTATTTATGGGTCTTCTTGTTTATTTTTCCCCTCAGCAACTTTACAAAGTGGTACCCATTAAGGACATTAGAAATCTTTATGTCACATTTCCTATACCAGACCTTCAGAAGTACTATAAATCAAACCCTGGCCATTACCTTGGCCATCTGATTGGCCATGAAGGCCCGGGGAGTCTTCTATCAGAGCTTAAGGCCAAAGGTAAGTCCTTCGAGGGTAGAAAATTGAAAAATATTTCATCATACAGTTTTTTAAAGTTTAGTTATGTTTCACGTAAAATAGACCTCTGTATGTTAAAGCCTTCGTCTGTTTGAGTAATTTGAACTCTAAGTCATTTTGTGCTTTGTTTTTGTTTCTGCAGCAGGTAGGAATAAACAGGTAACAGTCACTCAGGCTGCTGAGGCTGTTATTTCTTGGACTCTCTTTTATGTGCCTTGTATAGAAAGTTATATGAACTTCAGCATAATGGTCTTGTCTCTATTCTGTCACTAACTTTGAGATTACTGTCTAGTCCCTTAATGTCTGGAAGATTACCATGGTGGACATTTCCCTATTTTGCTTTATATCATTCCGTTCCAAACAGAAGTAAATTATCCAGTAATCAAATGATCCTGAGTACAAAATCAGATAGATCCATATCTGAGTACGAAATCAGAGAGGTCTGACTTGTGTTATGTTTAACTTGCACTGTTGCATTAAGGAAGTAAAGGAAAACATGTAAGTGAATCAGAAGGGATTTTAAAAGAATTATGTTGCAGAAGCATGCAAAAAGTGGCATAAATTGTTTTAGATTTGTTTATGTAACCTAGTTTCTTTTTAATGACATAGGATGGGTAAATACTCTTGTTGGAGGCCAGAAGGAAGGTGCTAGAGGTTTCATGTTTTTCATCATTAACGTGGACTTGACAGAAGAAGGGCTTTGTAAGTGAAGCACTGTGTCTGTATTCCCTGTTATTGCTGATGTGATGGTTTTGTGTTTGTATCTGAAGAGACTTGTTGTTATTATAGCTTGAAAGCCAGTTTATTTTAAATAACTTGTTATTATTCTGTGTTTAGTTCCTCTAAGTATGCTAACACAAGTCACCTAACAAAAGAAATCAACTTATTTAAGGTTCTGTTAAATTAGTTAGTTAAATACCTTAAATAAACTTCTTTAAAAGAAGAGCTGTTAATACCTTTGTGTGCTACTTATTAGTACTATTTAGACCTGAGTTAAATTATATTGTAAATCAATATTTTTACATAAAGACATGTTCAGTGCAGTTCTTGGAATTAGCTGGGGGCATGAACACTTACATTAAATTCATGTCTGAGAAAGGCAAGTTTAACTTTGTTGGTGGGATTGCAGATCCACAGATTAAAGATCTTGATATATCAAATTAAAAATAAAACCAAATTTGTGTTCATTAAATTTCTTCTCTGTACAGAACTGAGTGAATTATTAAGTATTTTTTTCTTTTCAGTGCATGTTGAAGATATTATTTTGCACATGTTTCAATATATTCAAAAACTACGCACAGAAGGACCTCAAGAATGGGTTTTCCAAGAGTGCAAGGTGAGTAACTCGGGCTGTACCATATGTACCATATGTGGTAGCATCAGCAGCTCTTGTCTTTTTACCAACTTTTTTTATTAGTAGATTATTTGACTTTGTAACTAGCATTGAATGATCACAAGGTAATTAAGTTCATTAATTTTTATCTCAGAACATGACGCAAATGACAAGTACATTCAGTGGGAACATAACATAGGTGGGAAATGCTCTTATAGAGCTGGGAGTTACAATAGCATAATGGGGGTGAAGGAAGAAGGATCTTGCTCTGTCCACAAGGATTTTACATAACTTGCTTAGTCTTCATTGAAAAAGGGGGGAAACATCTACTGTGAGGAGTAACATTGAACTGGAAATTGAAATGGCTACTATTCTACCCTTCCCTTTCATATGTCAAATTGTATAGTTGAGATTGTAAAGGCAATAGGACATTGAATTTGCTGTTTGTTACCCTGATCTTTTAGAAGTCAACTAAAGGCTTTTCATAAAGTACTTTGACAGTACATGTCAGTCTTTGCTGAACTGTCCATGCTTCGTACAAGCCTGGATAGTTCTGTGTACGCAGAGCAAAAACGTAAAGTGTCCTGTTAGATAGCACTGCTCTTCTCAGTGTCAGTGTGGAGCAAACCCAGTTTTATTTATCTGCATAGTCTCATTGGTTCAGTACATGTGCTTGGGTAAAGATTTCCTATCTCAGCTTTGTTTGATCCAACCTGTTGAGTCTCTCTGAAAGTAGACGTTCTGCAGCTGGGTTAGCTTTGCTTCATACACTTTGACACCGTGTACCTGTGAAAGTAGTCTCACGTCTTCTTGTTCTCTGCTAAAAGTCCCAGCGGATTTGTTTCACTGACAGTAGCAAATACAGGGTTTGGAAAAGGTAGTTCCATCCTTCTGTCTTAGCCCTGTGCCTTTCACTTGCTCCTCTTCTCTCAGCCCCAGCACTCCTGAGACTGTGGGGTGAGTCAGAGAGCTGGCAAACTAGTATGAAAAGAACCTTTCTGAGTTTACTTTCAGCTGAATTGTTGAGTTAATCAGTCTGTCTGCATGGTTTCATGGAAGGATGGACTGTCCTTTTCACTGGCTTAAAAGTCAGATCTCTTTAGTTCACCCTTGCCATTGTATCCTAAGAATGATGTGTTTTATTTCTGTGGCTGAGACAGCAAAAAGGAACACACTTTTTCTGTCTCTAAACTTACTCTTGGCTGACTGAACAAAAGGAAGGGAAAAGGAAGAGAGAGAGGCTTCAGTTCGTTAACATATGACAAGCATTGCACTGGAACACTGTGTACTGGTTGGATCAGAGCTGGTGTGTTTCCAAATTAGCAGGAAATTTAAATATATGAGAAATGAGGCTGTGTGAAAACGACTTACAAGACTTGTATAACACTTCATATTATGAGACTATCACAAATTGCTTGTGAGTTTGATGCAGCTTGAATATTACTGAAAACTTACGTTAGATACTTGTCTGCTGTAAAATGGATACAGCAAAAGTTCTTCCTTTTCTTTCATTATAAAAAGGAATTAAATAGCCAGTAATTATTCTTAAAATGGGCTTTAATTTATGCTCTCAATGCTCAATACATTGTTTTCTAGGATCTAAATGCTGTGGCATTCAGATTTAAAGATAAGGAGCGACCACGAGGTTACACATCAAAGCTTGGAGGAATGTTGCATGTAAGTGGAGGGGGTTGTTTTTGTTTGGCTGTTGTTTTTTCTAATAATAATTTAACAGTATGTTTGATTATCCACTTAATAAATACAGGCATATGTGAAGGTCCTTTGCACTTTTTGTATGCTGCATGGGCCTTAGTTTTGGCAGTCAATAAGTCACATTCTGTTCACTGTACCATTTTATACTTTTGTACTTGACAGAACTGATTGTACAATAACTGGAGGTGCTATTTGATCTGTTTCAGTGTTTCTCAGGACATATGTACCTTGCCATTGTGTTTGTCTGGTAGCTAAGTGTTCTCTAGGGAAATACTAGACAAATAATATTTTATCATAAACAATGTGCTCCTTAGTTCACAGTGTCCAAATACTGCAGTAAGCAGGTATGTTTGTATTAAGATTGCAAATTACAAATGCTTGACTTTATTGAGGTGATTGCATATTGGTACTGAAAAAATCATCATGTAGCTTTTACTTGGTCTTTAATAGTTCTTACAAAATTCCCTCATTTTGTGCTAATGAGAGATTTAGGGGGGTTTGAGCTTTTTTTGTCTAGTGAAATTTTGCAGCTTTCATACATTGCAGCCATTCTTCATTGCATAGCTAATGTCTGCACCTATTCAGAGAAATTTTTGGTTTCTTTGCAGGAATTACTGTTACTGGTTGTAGACCTTTAATCTGTAAAGTCTAAAACTATGCTTAATTTTCAAATTTTCTTTCTATTTGCTAAAAAGCATTAGACTTGGCTGAAAACATGTACATGGATATTGAAAGAGCTCTGGCTTGGCAGGCTGTCTCTTGCTTTTGTTCTGTCAGATGTCTAAAATCTGTAACAAATGGTCGTCTGACTTTTGAAACAGTCTTTCAGTGGCTTCCTTTTTTTGGATCATTTCTGATTACAATTGCTGTCTCCAAAAATCAGGCCAGGAAGTTGCCAGCAGTGTTCCAAAGAGCAGGGTATTGAATCAGGAGTCCTTTTTTTTTTTTTTTTAAATTTTTCACTGTCTGTCTGTTGCTTTGCTTTGCAGTATGAATGGTAATTTTCTGCTTTAGTAGTTAAATGAGCATCAAATTCTGCATCTTCAGCATTCACATTAGAATTTTTAATAGCACAGGATTGGTTCATTGTCCTTGATCTCCACCCCCACCCCTTTTTCTCTTTTCCAAAATCCTTTTTGTGACTTACTCTCTGTTCTGGAAGTCATTCCACTGTAATTTTTTTGTATAATGTAGATAATTCAGAAAGCTATTTTGTAATAATTCTGGTTGAAAAAAGTACACTTGTATGGCAAAATGCAAGTACTCAGTGCTTATGTCACCTGGTAATTTTCCCTTGGTAAACAGGTGTTTATCAAGAAAGTTTTCCTGTCAACCACATTAATAATTTTCAGATGAGTTTTAACTTTTTTTTTTCTTAAGTTGCCATGTGCCTTAAGAGATTTTCAGTTTTACCCTAAACAAAAAATGTTAGCATTAAAAGTGTTTAAATTTTTATTATGCTTTTAGATACTGAAATATAATTTCCTCTAAATTATTGTGAATAAGAATTGAATTATTAGACAGTCCTAAAAAAAACCTAGGTTTTTTGTTTCTTTGTTTTATTTTGCTTATTTATGTTTTGTTTTCCCCAAATGCACTCTAGTGAGTATTTGGTATTCTTTTATCTTCAGAAATATCCTGTAGGGGTCAGCATTTGCCATGTTATTTTTACTTTAATCAAAATACTCTTTAAAAGTGAGTGACTTTCATATTGAGACATAAAGTATTCTAAGAGAGAAGAATGGTAAATAATACCATATGTAAAATTGCCTAATACTTGAAAAAATATGATTCCATAGTTAGAATGCTACTGCTTCTTGTTTAGTTTTTAGAGAGATTTTAAAACATCCTACACACTCCTAATTTGAAATTACCAAGGTAATACAGTGACCAGAAGTGTTTGTTTTGTTTCCTCTACTGAACCATAGCTTTTTCATCCTTAGTTTTGTTTAATTCGTCTACGTATTCCTTGGCTTTGTTTTGTAGTATTATCCTATAGAAGAAGTATTGGCTGCTGAGTATTTGCTTGAAGAATTCAGGCCTGATTTAATAGAGATGGTACTGGATAAACTGAGACCAGAAAATGTTCGGTAAGTTAAACTGTATTTTAACACAAGCATTATAAGAAAGCAGATGAACTAATGGAAACACAAAATCATAGGTGTCTCTTGAAGCTCCAAATTAAATGTGATTGAAAAATCTTCACTATGCTTCTTTGTATGAGGAGGTCTTAGATATATACTAATTTATTTTCAAAGGTGATGTATTTCAAATAATTATTGGATAAAATCAGATAAACTTGAATTATGAACTGTGTTTGCAAATGTCATGAGATTATGGTGTTTCTAGGGGTATGCAAGTAAGGATAGAATAAATGGAGTTGCCTATATCAGTAACAGTAGTTGCCATAGTAATTAATGCCCTTTAAAGAAGGGCCTATATCTTGGTGTGTGGGTGTGCATCTGTGTGTAATGTGTGTGGGATACTTCAACTGAAGCTTGACTATGTCAAGAGATCATATTTTGAACAAACAATACTTTAATGAAAATCTCCAGTTCTCTTCCCTAAAATATTTAATACTTCTCTATTTTGAATGTATTTTCATGTTAATCTACCACCCAAGTTCTTGAAAATTTGATACTTCTAACATTTAAGCACTGTTTTCAGTAAATAATATAGAGAATGTGTAATTACTTGCTGTCTGTAGAAAGCTTAACCACATTCCACATGAATGTGAACTTTTAACTGGTTTTAGAATTGCTTACAAGCGATAGGTGAACCTGAGCTGATGTGATTTAGTTAAGAAGCTGCAAGTGTCAATGAGCTCTGATATTTATTATAGCTTCACATAGCTTTGAAGCATCTTTCTTATCATTGCAAGAAAATAGTCAATATTATCTGATTCATGATGTAAATTGGGTCTTTGTTACTACCCAGAGAACTTCCAAAGCATCTTCTTACTCAAGCATTGAAAAATTGCTGGAAGAAATTAGTACAGGTCCATACAAACATAGATTCTTTATCTTGTCAGGTGCTGTTGGATGCTACAGATCACTCACCACTTTTCTGTTACTCCTGTTGCTGGCTGTGCCAGTCTTTTGACATTCTTTCCAGCTGTCAGTACTTCAGCATAAGGCAGCCATAATGAACCTAGTTCAAAAGTTATTAGTGTGAGAAAGGAAAGCGTAGAGGACGAAAATTCAAGTCTATAGAATGCGGCCAGAAGCATTAGAGAGTGGTGATGGTTTTTAGAAGAATGTGGTGTGATTTTTTCAGTTATATAGCAAACATCTATTTCACAATGTTCTTTTGCTGTAGGTGGTGGCGTAGGCCCACATCTGCACTTTGCAATTCTGCATTCCTCTTTGTCCATTGCTGGAATAAAGGGGGGTCGGACAAGAAAAGAGCAAGATGAGCAAGGATCTAATTAAAGAGGAAAAAGTAATTCTAAAAAGATACAGAGTTTAGGTGTAGCATGCTTGAAACATTAGTAACCAAAGAAGATAATAGCTTACCACAGTATGTATCTTCATATAGTGGTTTTGTAGGGTTACATTAGTTTTCTCCCATTTGACAAAGTGACTTCTGGTAAATGGACATTTTTCTCCACACTTGGTAATTGTGGATTAATTTGAAATAAAAACTAGATTTTTTTTTTTTTTTGCAAGATGGAATGTATCTAGAACAGACATAAACTGAAGATGAACTTCAGTATATTAAGCAACTAATAATAGTTTGAGCCTCTAGGTAGTGGAGATAGGTGTTTCAGAATTGGTCATTAGTAACCTCTGTGGGTCTCTGTAATTGTGGGCTTTAAATGTCATGTGCCTCACCTTGCTTTCTTCCAGCTGGTGCTTTTTGGATGCTGGATGTTATGTTTAATCTTCCTTCAGGACTAATCATGTTGTCTCTTCACTTTACCTGACTTAAGAAATAGGTGTCATTTAATAGATGAAAAAATGTGTCATTTTAAAATTCTGTATTAAAAAGGTGCTAAATATTGGGAGGAAAAAAATGGATTTTCAGAACTGGAGTGAACCTGGTTTTATGGCCTCTTCAGTTAACTGTTAAAGAAATTATATATTGTCTTTGTTGCAGGCATTTTAGTAGGGCTTAAAGATAATAAATACAAGCGAGTTACTGCTCTGAAGTGTAAGTGCCCACAGCTATGCTGACAGCTGTCCCACTAAGGCTTAAATGTAAGCACTAGAGACTGTCCAGAGGCTGATTAAATGCAGCTCTAGCAGCCAAATGCAGCAAAGCACTGCTATTCTAACGTGGATGGAGTGAGGCCTGCAGGAGGTCTGTGATGATGTAGCAGCAGGAATGCTTTGAGTTTGGCTCAGAGTAATGGGAACTGTATTGCTTATTACATATGGACTAAGATGGTGTTTGTGTTTGCCACAGCTATTGTGCGTGCACATCTTAGTTCTCTCCATGTTCAGACTATTTGTATTCTCCAGAAGTACAGCTTACAAAAAGAAATGGAAAACATCAACCCAAATTTAGGACTCCCAAATGTCATGTTGCTTTTTCCTGCTGCCCTAGATGATATCTCTTTTTTCAGTGTGGACTAAAAGGTTGTAGTTATGCTTCTGTGTACTTTCTGTAATAATACTGGAAGATGATTTTTCTTGGATTTAAAAGTATAAGTCAATTTCAGTAGGAATTAATTTTTTTATTTGGGGCATCAGATGTTTAAAGACCTGAGCTAATCAGACTTTCCTACTTTAATTTGACTGAAAGGAAATACTAACTTGTATATAATACTAAATTCCTTTTAGATACATATTAAGCATGTATCCTGTGAAATTAGAAGTAGAATGAAATGAACTGCAATTTTAAAAAATCTTTTACTTCACTAAGATCCTTCAAAGTATAGTCTAATATAACAGGGAATATAATTTTATAGTACCTTTTATTTTAAACTGCTGGCAAGATACATTATCTTGGGAAGGGGAAACTTAAGTATTACTAGAAGTGATTTCATGGTACATTACAAAGATTCAAGAAAGCCACTGTGGATTTTATTTTTAGTGGGCTCTCTTGAAAGAATGAGTTGAGTTAGTAAAATGATCCCTTTGTGTTACACTTTTTTTAATTGCGTCTGTATCTACGTGAATTTAATGAATTATCAATTCAGTAGGCTACTCCCTTCTTTTGTCTTTTCTTGAGCAATTTTTTATGCTAATAAAAAAATCTGTGCACATCTGCCTTAAATATCTGTGCATTGTTTGGTTATCCACCAAACAATGGTTATTATTATTATGTTATTGTTATTTTTATACTGTGTGTATGCTCATGTGATATGTATACTCATATTTACCTTTCTGTTCTCCCTTTTTATCAAAGAATTATGTGCCACATCCTAACTTTGCCTGTTGTTTGGCATTGTTTTCCTGTTTTCATTGATTTTTTTTTCATTTTATGTCTTGCATGCATTCTGTCTTGAGGTGGTGCAGTTGGCATTGATTTGAATTTTTTCTTTATATTGTGGTTTTGTTTATAATTTTTCATTCACCTATACTAAGGACCTCTCGGCATAACTACATTGTAGTGACTGCATTCAGTGTCTTTTTCAAAAGTATAGTTTCTCAATTATTATTTTCTTAACAAACTTTGAGTTTAAAAAGTATGAAAAAAATTCATACAGATGGTAGTAAGTATGCATGTGCTTCCATTTGACTGAGCCATAACAGAAAGTGTTCATATTCCCCTCCCACCCACACACACTACTTGTTGCATTTAGTGCCTTAATTTCCCTAAGAGAGAAACTTTTTGAAATATAAGTATAATTTTTACTTGTTCGAACTGTATTGGGTTTTACCAGCCATCTGTGAAGATAAGGGAATAGACTTGGCATGTGTCACAATCTTGGCTGAAAAATGTAATTTTCCTATCATTTCCAAGGCATTTTTTCCCTTCAACATCTGCAGAATAAATGCTCTTATTAAAATTTAAGAAGATAGTGACTCACCAGATTAAGCAGCTAAAGAACATTTTCCCCTGGATAGTAAGTGGGCTTTCATCCTCTATTGGTAGCAGAAGTGCTGCACTAGGACTTTCGTAGAGGGAAGAAAAATAAAATGAATGCAAAAAATGTTGATAGAGAAATTTCTAACTACTGGAATTTCACAGATTCTCAACAAAGTTATCTCAGTGCGGTTGGTGATGCTCACCCTGAAGGTAAACCTGCTAGAAATGTTTGTATTTTTTGGATCTGAGCAACAATTTTTAAAATCACAATTTGTTCACTTATTTCCCCCACAAATCCTTGGTAGCAACTTAGTTTTGCTGAACTCTAAGAAGTAACTTTTGCTTCTGCAGTGATCAGAGTGCTGCAGCCCAGCAGGCATCTCTGTGTGTAGCTTCTCCTTCTCTGGTTTCTGAGGAAATTTGGATGTGAGGGGCTTTGAGTAGCATGTGTTGCCTCACACCAGGTTTACTGATGGTTGTGAGGGAACTTAGGAACAAATGTAGGCTTTTGTTATTCTTGTCTCAGGCATGTTGTGTTATGCATTTGAGATAAAAGTAATTTCTTCTATGGTTTAACAATATCATAATTTGGAAGACAAAGTTTAAATTAGGTCCAAAAAAATCAATCCTTTATAATAATAAATTTGCTTTGACACATTTGTTGCTAATGTCACAAATACTAAGTTTTCTAAGCCCATTACTTGTCCACCTTTAGACCTTGAGTTTTGTTATGGAAATCTGGAGTATAATAGTTGATAATCTTTTGTGGGAGTACATTCATTTTAAAGCACACATTCTCTTCCCAAGTAATACTGTCATGTGGATTTCTCAATTGTAGTTTCAATTTAGATTTCAGGAGAGTAAGAAACAAGATAGTATTTAGTAAATATGTATCACATTATAAAAGCCATGGTTGTTAATGAAATTGGGGACCACAGCAGTTTGCATGTACAAGAACGTATATACAGAAGTAAATAGCATTTATAGTTTGTTGTGTTCCATATCCATGAAAGGCTCAAGCCTAAATATACTTTAAGCTGGTCCTGTTGAAGATTATCTGATTGCCTGTCTTGCTTTCCCAGTGCATTTCCACAGTCTTAAAACGTATGGATGTTCCTAGTGCTAAACAGCACAGCAGAGAAATGAAAAGCAAAAGTAGTGTTACATAATTGGTGACTTTAGAGATGGGTTACAATATATTGAAATACCTGCATGGCGTTGTGTTTACTTGCAGTGCTTCCCTTTTTTCTGTCCTGGTCTTCATTCCTATTGGTCTTAAGTTGTAACTCTTGGGCAGACAAAATGCATTTTGATTTGTTTCTATTGTTGTGGGTATGTTTCTGACAGCTCAAAATGTCAGTAATTGTTCCAGTAGTGATTTGGGATAAAGGGAAGGCAGGAGGATGTCTTGAAGCAGAACTGCTTGAAGAATTACAATATTGATTTCCACAGTTTTGTTTCCTCTACAGTGAGTAGATGATTATTTTTAGCTCTTGAATTATAGTATGTTCCTGCAGGAAATGTTTGGGTGCTTGGATTGTCACTAGTGCTTGAGCATCAGTATGTTGGAGAAGGGTAGGAGGAGGAAATGTTGAATAACAGACATATTCTAACAGTGTATTCTAGTATAATACATCTTTGTCTTCCTGCTCTAACCATATGATTATTGGAATTTTATTAGGCTAATTTTTTCACTTAAGACTCTTATTTCTTTTTCTTCTTCTTCTAATTTATTTACTGCACAAAAAGACCTGGTAGGTTTCTCTGAAATTTTAAGAGACTTTATGGTTTTTGTAGTCTCTTAGCAACTTTGTACCTGTGTTGTGGTTTAACCCCAGCCAGCAGGCAAGCTCCAAACAGCCACTTGCTCACCCACCTACCAGTGAGGTCATGGAGAGAATCACAAAGGTAAAAGCTGGAAAACTCGTGGATAGCAACACACTTTAATAGGGAAAGCAAAAGAAAAAAAAGAAAAAAAAAAAAAAAAAAGAGGCAAAGCAAATCAATTTGCTGCTTCCCAAGGGCTGGCAGATGTTCAGCCATGTCCAGGGGAGCAGGTAATTGTGCTACCTTTTTTGACCATTTCAAATTTCTTACAAACATCTAATTACTCTTGAACCTAATCACTTCTATTGAATAGTTGTTGGGGGTTAGGTTTG